>UESW01003038.1:100856-127526 GCA_900491605.1 Calamus simplicifolius | reverse complement strand
GGCCAACATCGCTGAACGTGATCAATTTGAGGAACGCTCTTCTGCCAAGAAGTGTTTACGAATGGATATGATATAAGTGTCCCTCTAACCTGAGATCACAATGGTAGCTTGCAAGCAACCTACTGTACTTTGGTGCTGGACTATCTAAATTTTTAATCCAGTGGCAGAAGGTTTCTGGGTATAGTCAAGTACTTGTGGAGCAGTGAATGGATCAAGAAGGGATTGACCCCTTCAAATGTTTGGAGTGAATGTCTCACTGTATTTTAATTTAGCAAAACCTTGGCTATGATAGTCCTTGTGAGAAGTCACAGGATTTATGAAGTTGAGACACTTTATAGATGAGCTGATTAAGGGTTAGCTGTTAAACTCTAAGTCATCTTGAGCATTGAGGGTCAAAGGGATAAATTATATGGTAACCGTATGCCATAGGTTCTTGATTGTTGCTATGCAACCTTCGGCCTATCCGGACGTCAGGTGTCATTGTTAGATGGCGACTTCGATTAGTATTGGAAGTGCTCAGTGCTATCGGCTTAGTGTTCGAACCTATGACGTCACACACCATAAGGGATTCTGCCTGACTTGATGATTGAGAAACTAAATATTAGTAATTAATTGAAGGATTAAATTAACAATACGATTGCTGGCTAGCTCAATTTGATTGAGCTATGATAATTTGGGTTAAATCAAATGTGATTTGGTTTGAACTCAATTTAGGTTCAATTGAGCCCAGTTAACTTCCTTATCCGTTTAAGTTCAAAATTATAAATTTAAATTTTAAACTAATTTTTAAATTCAAGTTTGAATTTGAATTTTGAATTAAAAAGGAATGTTGATGACCTCTCCCTAATTAACCCCATTCCTTATCTTCCTTCCATTTTCTCTCTACGGCTTCCAATTTTATGGGGCTGATGATGAGCATTAAAAGATGTGACTTTTAGCTGAAAAGAAAGAGGAATGATTTCTTCCTAATCTTCCATCCCTTTTTTCTCCACAGTTTGGGACTGGTGATTGGCGTTAAAAGGGGTGGTTTGGCTAAAAAAGAAGAGAAAGGATTTCTTCCTTATCTTCCTTCCTTTTTCTCTTCACAGTTTTTATTTTTATGGGGCTAATGATGGGCATTAGAAGGGGTGGTTTTTAACTAAAAAAAAAAAGAGGAGAGAAGAAGGATTTTGGGGTGTAGGGATCCTAGCAATTAAGCTAGGTCTTAGGAAAGAGAAAGGAAGGGTTTTCTTTAGATCTTCTCTACCGAAATCTATCCTTCATGTTCTTTTACAACTCCAAGAGCACCCTTGTGTTGAAAAGAAAAACCTAGTCATCGAAGTTTTGGATAAGAGCTAGCACTCCAAAGAGGCTAATTAGGATCAGAACCCCGTTGCGGATCACCTGTAGAGGCCATACATCTTTATGTAGCTCGCAGAAGTACTACCTACCACCATCTTTCATTGCTGCGAGAGTCATTAAGCATCCAAAGGTAAGAGATTTTATAATTACTGGTAACTTAGATATGATCTAAGGCACTAGGCCACAAACATATATATCTATATTATTTGTATTTACACAGATTTGATCTGTATACTTTTTTTTACACTTATATATAATTTTCATATCATAATCCTATTGTAGACTATATTGAATTAGATTCAATATTTTTTGCTTCCATTGCATATACATTTTATAAAATTTTAAAATGTACTGTAGCCTACAAATAGATTAACTTATATCTCACTCATCATAAGATTTTAATCTCCTAAAACTAATAAACTTCCTAATTATTATAGGATACTAATTTCTTTAAGAAATAAAAGAGATAAATATTCATTAAATATTTAAAAATACATTCTTGATTTAGAACTGACTTCTAATTGATCCAATATAATTTTAAAATATAAAATTTCAAATAAAAACACCTAAAATTATCATTAATCACCAATAATGATATTTTCATAATTTATAAGAAATTCGTCAATAATGATATATGTTTATAAAATTGCTTCTAACTTCTTTAATTAATCTTTGAAGATGCGTTGAACAGCTAACTCAATACCAAACATCATGAATATAGATTCAATTAAAAAAATTTAATTATATTAGTCAAAAGGGCTGGGTCTCACAGCACATGTATCATATACAAATATATTTTAGTATAAAATAAATTTGATATTAGAAGATGGTTTTTGTAATGTGTTATATACATATATATTATAGTAAAACATAAATTTGATATTACAATATGATAAATTTGATATTAATTAGTACGTATGATTATGATTAATTAATAAATTAAAAATGGTGAATAGTATGGTTGATGGAAGGTATTAGATTTTATTTTCCTAGTTTTCTACTAGTAATATAAGCATGGTTATTATAATTTGATACCATAGGCTGTAGCATTGTTCTTATAGCTTAGCATGATGGCTTGAAGCACAAAATGCCAAGCTCAAGTTGAAATGTGACCAATATTACTTAGGGTTGCTAGTCATTACCAAAGTGGAGATATAACTAGCCCAAGGCCAAACAAAGAGTTAATGTTAATTTGCACTTGAAAAAAATGATTGATTTGATGTTGAATGATATGGCTTTGAATATTTCTATTCTTGAAAATGTTGATTTTGATTTTATTTCAACTAAAAATATTATTTTAATTGAAGTCTAATATTAGATATGTTGATAAGTATAATGTATGTTTTTATTGTTATAATTATCTGTTGACTATTTATAATTGTGATACTTGTATTATTTATACATGTGGATGCATGAGTAGAATATCTTACTAAGTTGTAGCCAATGTCATCTTTACTTATTGTTTTTTCCCCCCTCTTTTAGAGTCACAGGATACATAGAATCGAAATATAAATTGAGACTAGAGTGAGGAAGAAAAAAATATTAAGAAATATGTCAACAAAAAATCTTTAATCTTATAAATAAATAATCTAATATAGTTGAATTGGAAACTATGGTTTTCTTTTGATATTAAAATTTTTGTTTTGAACTACTAACATAATCAAGTGTTGTATAGAACTCTGGAACCACACAACAGATACGCAGTTGTGTGTATTTAGCATAAATGATGAATTGGGACGTGATAATAAAATTTAATTTTTAATAAAAAATCTATAGGATACACTCGAGCAAAAGAAGTAGACACTATAGAAGATAAACGTAAAAGCCTATCATTTTTCTAATTCCTTGTTTGATCTTAACTTGTTTTTAGATCCTCTAATCCTCCCTAGACCGTCCCGCCGTGAGCACATCAAATTTATAATACAATCTCTTTTTTTATGAGCTACTCCAAGTAATTATTTAAAATATATGCATGATGATAAGTTATTTAAATTGCCCTCTTTCAATCGTATTCTTGGTTTCACCATTGTACAGCATATCACCACACCCCTATTATATTGCTTACCCTGTTGTTAAAAGTAGGGCTGAATCTCAAGCACTAGTAGGGTTACCAAAAAGGGCTTGCCAATAGCTTGCAAGCATCTTGAAGTAGCCGCTGACTAATGCCTTTTCTGCCCTTTAGGTCTGGGTCCGGGGACAAACCATACTCTCAAAGCACCTTTTTCAGCAATAATGACTTGAGAAAAGACTCGCTGCACCGAAAGCATGCATTAGGTGCACAAATTGATTGTGCACTCATGCTACTAGGCATAGCGAGATCCAATAAATTTTGATGCACATTATATGCATGATAATATAAGTGTAATCAATTCATATGTTTAATGCATGCTTGCTACATCGAAAATGGTGCAGTATGACTTTTTCTAAGGCTGTATTTGAAATAGAAAATAAGGGGAAGGGATATCCTTCTTATTTCAAAAGTAATGTCTAGAAAGGATAAGTCTGAAAAAAGTTAACTAAAGGTGATAACCCTTAGTTAAGAGTTATTCCCTGAACTTATTTCCTCGGAAATAAAGGAATAGCTATTTTTTTATAAACTTATCTGTTGAGGACAAAATTGTTATTATAAAAAATTAATTATTTTCATAATAAATTCTATCCTATATACTTATTCAAAAATAATTATTTTTTATCAAACACTATCTAAATGACTCTCCCCTTAGTTTGGATTGAACTGGGGACATCCAATTCCTTATCATTAGTTGCATGCGTATGATGGGACATAATAAACATGCATATTTAAGCTCATAATATATTAACTAACCTATTAATCATTAAAGAATCAGTAATGTACAAGAACTCGGTAAACCAGTAACCTTTAATGGACCGAAACTTTGATATGAAGCTAATTAACCTAATCAAAAAAGGTTCAACAATATATATCAACCTTATTATTCCCGGAATCTCTTTAATTCAATCCTTAATTACAAAAGATCTTAAAACACCATAAATCAAATATCTCTCAACCGCCTTTTCTAAAAACAACTTTATTTTCCCTTGCAAAATCCCATTGGAACCATTACCGTTTCTATAAAAATATTTTTTAGGTGGTGCAACTTTCTTGTAGAGAAAAAAAAAAAAGAAATTTTCAAAAATTGCTTTATAAATGAAACAATGAAAATGTTAAATAAAATATGCTTTATTTTTGTAAACGATAAATATTTCAATAAATGGTCAAGAATAAGTTTCCCGTTACAAACAAATAAACATACATAGATGTATATTTTGTAGCATGCATGCATATAAACACTTCCAAAAAAAAAAAACAAGTGGGGTTTCTCTTAGAAAAATAAAAAAATTAAAGAATACTCATAAGCATGGCCATCATTTTAGTAGCCGTGGGAAGTTCAAGATATTTCCGTGGATCCCATTCTTTGAGCCATGCAGATTGGAAAAAAAATAATTTAGAGTGTATTTGATTTTCAAAAATATTTATTATTATTATTATTGTTGCCGCCGGGATCCGTCCTCCGACTCGGGCGCGATCGATCTCCAGGGAAGAGGGGGCGGACCTGCACAAAAAGTCCTCATGCGAGAGGCGTTGGGGTTGGCCCTTCGCGGAAGACCCTCCGACGCTCAAGTCAATGGAGAAGAAATCGGCGATCAAAAAGATAATGGGGAGGTGGATCTCTCTAGGAGACCTCTCCGGGGACGGCCAATCGAGGCTCCAAAGGGCAAGAGCACCAACGAGCCGCCAGAGAGGGCCGTGAGGGTGAGAGCGCACGTATGAGTGTGCCAAAAAGATGCGTGAGTCTGCGTAAGGAGATGCGTACCTGAGGGAATCTGGGGGTGTCCAATTTATAGACTGTCATCTGGACCTTGAGCGTCTTCTGGAAGGTTCAGAGGTTGTTAGGATACGGAGGTAGATAGAATCAGGCCACTGTGGGGCCATGAAATTCGTACCCTGTATGTTAGGGGATCGACGGCTGGGAGAGCATCTTGATGTCTCGAGATCCGGTCGAGTAGACCCGGGGCAGTTATGATAGGCTCTAGGCCACGTCTCGACATGATTCCTTATCTAGGACGTCGTTCTGGCAAGCCTGGGCTCTCCCACGTCAGGTTCCGCGGAGGTAGGTATTAGGTTGTGGATCGCTTGATGAAGCGGGTCATGGAGACTCGGGGGGAAGCGAGCTACAAGAGCTCGGGGAGGAGCCGAGCCATGGAAGCCCGGAAGGGCCGAGCTAGGGAAGCCCGGAAGGACCGAGCTATGGAGGCTCGGAAGGGCCGAGCTAGGGAAGCCCGGAAGGGCCGAGCTATGGAGGCTCGGAAGGGCTGGGCTATGGAAGCCCGGAAGGGGCCGAGCCATGGAGGCTCGGAAAGGAGCCGAGCTACGGAAGCCCGGAAGGAGCCGAGCTACGGAAGCCCGGAAGGGGCCGAGCCATGGAGGCTCGGAAAGGAGCCGAGCTACGGAAGCTCGGAAAGGAGCCGAGCTACGGAAGCCCGGAAAGGCCGAGCTATGGAAGAGGTCGGCCTTAGCCGCATCGCACGGATATTAATGCAATGTTGATTTTACCCCCCAACACATGCCCTCCACTCCCTAGTTCGAAGCGTAGGTTCGGGCATAGGGAGTACAAGTTCAAATGGTGCGTCTCGGATGGGACGTCTTGGTTTAGACAGCTCGTGCAATGATGCCCTAATTAATGCGACAGGGCCATACTGCCTTCGGGGCTAAGGCTCCTTCGAAAGTGACGGTTGGGATTACGCCACGTCGTGAATCCCGATCGATCGGGCGTTTGTCGAGGTGATTTCGGACGCCTCGGGTGAGACGCCCGATCTCCTCAAGGTGGCTTCCTTAGTGGGGAAGCAAGGCGATGGACGTACTATATATATGTGTGCACGTTCGCAGCATCCTCTCATCTTGTTTTTTGAAAAGTTTGGCCTTTCGTCCTCCTCGACTCTCGTCGTCCCGCCTGGTATTTCTTCCCTCAATTGAGATGGCGATAAGCCCCGACGATGTGGTTTCGAAAATTGTAGCTGAGGACTTGGGGAGGATCCACCAATGGTACGGCATGCCCTCAGATGTCGTTCTGCGGGTGCCGAAGCCCGAGGATAGGGTCTCGCGATATTTGGAGTCCGGGGTCTTCATTTATGAAGACAGTTTGAAGGCGGGCTTTCGTTTCCCTCTCCATCCTTTGGTGAAGGAGATAATGACCCACTATAACATCTGCCCGGCGATGGTGGCCCCGAACAGTTGGCGGAGCATCATCGGATTTATTTTAATGTGCCACCAGATTCAGATCATCGCCACTCTCCCCCTTTTTCGTGCCTGCTACCATTTGATTCCTGGGAGGAAATCGGAGTGGCCCTACATTGGACCCCGGAGATCTTTCAACGTCATTGCGGATAAGACATCTTCCATCAAGGGATGGAAGAGCCAGTTCGTTATTGCAGAGGGGAACATTGGATCCGACTTCCCTCGGAAATGGGGAAACTTTGCTAGGGATGCAGAGACGCATCCAGTTTTGTCAGCACAGGAGGAAAGGGATTTGGACGTCCTTCGCAATGGCCGCGTGTTTTCGGCTAACGACCTGCTATCGGAGGGGGCCCTCTTTGCAGTAGGACTCAGCCCCCTGGACCCGCAAGGTGAATCTCCTCTTTTAAATTTTTCGCTGTGCGTTTTCTCGATGAATGTGCTTGGATCTGATCGTGTATGTTTTATTCCTTCAGCCCAGAGGTCGGCTTTGACGAGCCTCTCCAAGAGGAAGAGAGGAAAGCACCTCGGGGAGAGCAGTGGCGCGGATAGTGGCAGGCCCGAGAAAAGGGCCCATATCTTCGCAAGAAGCCCGCCGGATACCGGGACGATTATGGCAGGATCGCCGGGGGCGAAGGAGGATCCGGGGAGAACGGTTGTGGCCCCCGGCCCTCTCGTGTTGGAGATATCGGACAGCTCGGACGAGGCTCCGTTGGCTCGTCCGACCGCGTCTCCCTTGAAAGAGGAACCAGCGGCGGATTTGGGGGAGGCAGTTGTTGCTGAGGAGCCTGCTGTCCCCGCGGGGTCGCCACCGGCTCCAGTAGGGAGGGAGATGGGATGGCTGCAGCCGAGGAGGTTCAGGGAGAGCCCCCTCTTGGTCTCTCTACAGGGGAGTCCGGTAGTAGCGAGGTCGGACCGCCCTCGATGGATCAAGAAGCGGGCCAGACCGAGGCTTCGGGGGAGTCCGCGGGGGAGTCCGCATCGGGAGCTCCCTCGAAAAAGATTTGGGGAGGCTGGCGCTTGGGCTAGCCGAATTATCCGAAGAAGTCCAAGCCAGGGCCTTGATAGAGGAGGCTGGGAAGTTGGGGACCTCTCAGACGGAGGTCGCCCAGGTCGGTCCCTCAGGCGGGGATGGTTAGCCCAGCAGTTCGAGCGCTGGTGTTGAGGAGGCGTTTTCTGCCTTAATGAGGTCGGCCTTGTATCCGGGTGCGGATCCTTCGGCGGACAAGTTCGCGGACTCGGAGCTGGTCGATGCCGCGTTTGGTCAGCAAGGCGTGGCCGAGAGTATCCATCTCCTTCCCGACATCGATAATACGACCCTGATGAGGATAACTCGGGCCTATGCCTCGCGGGTAAGTTATTTCTTTTGTGCGGTAGATGTCTCCTGAGTGACCCCATCGTGGGTTTTTATTCATCTTTTGTCTTGTAGAGCATTTTGCTTTCTCGGGCGATGTGCTGGCGTCTGAGTTTGGCGACGGGGGCCAGCATTCAGGCCAGGAAGGATAATGCCGAGCTTCGATCATGACTGAAGGTGTCTGAGAAGTTCGAAGAGCTTATGGATATGGCTGATAAGAGCTTGAAGGGAATAAGGGCGGCACACCAGGTCACCCTGGCCGAGGTGTCCAAGCAAAAGCGCAGGGTGGAGGAGTTGCAGGAACTCCTGGCGAAGAATGACAACGCGTGCTTGGAGCTGGCCAGAATCGAGTCGAAACATTCCGCGGAGGTGAAGGCGATGCGGAGAGAACATAGCGAGAGTATGGGTCGGCTGGGGAAGGAAGCTGCCGACGAGAGGAAGCATCTGACTAGGATGCTCGACGAGGTGGAGGAGCGACTGAAGTGCCGCGATAGTGAAATTGCCCACTTGAGGGAGGGCGCTAAATGGCAACAAGGGATGATAGCTCGAGTGAACAATGAGCTGTCCCAAGCCCAGGAGGAAATCGGAGCCAAACAGTCGAGGATCAATAATCTGCAGGAGAGAGTCGAGCTGGTCGGGGCTGATAGGACAAGAGCCAGGGGCGAGGCTGAGGAGATGGCCAAGAGGTTGGCCAGATGGGAGGAGGAGGTACGATCTCATTTCCCCCCCCCCCCCCCCCTTTTAGCTTATTCTGCTGGTCTCTTGTGATGCCGACTGACTTTGGCTTTTTCAGATGGCGAAGTTAGAGTTGGAGGTTCGGGCTCTTCAAGGCGAGCTTGTGTCCAGCCGCAACAAGAGCTCAGAATTCGAGATGCGGGCCGGCGAGTTCGGGAAACAAAATATCATTTGCGGGCCCAAGTCACAGAGGCTGAGAGACAGGCTGCTGAGGCCACCAAGCAGCTCGCCATACTCAAGGGGAGGCAGGATGCTATCAGTGTTGGCGCCTTCCAACTTGGGAAGCAGGAATGCAAAGAGAAGATATCCAGCGAGCATCCGGAATGGGATCTCTCTTTTCTGGATGCTGAAACTCCTGATGAGGGTGAGTCCAAGGGGGAAGAAGAGGACGAGTATGTCGACGTCTCAGACACTAACCCTGGTGTTGTCCCGGGTTCCGGCGAAGCCGTAATTTCTGAGGGGCGGTCTCAAACTGCCGTTGAAGGGGCGAAGGTGTTGGAGAGGGGCGAGCCTAGTCACACTTCTGGGGATGTAACCGAGAGCTCCTCCAAAACCGATGTGGTTCCCGGCTCTTAGAGGCCATTCTTGTATTTTGTCTTTTAGAAGTCTGTCTGAAGTTTCTTAATAAAAGAGTTTCCTGTTTCCATTTAAGTGCCTTTCTTGCGTGGCCTCGTTGTCGTCTAGTCTCGCATAAATCGCGAGCGACTTATGGTTCGACGATACTCTTAGGTCATCCTCATTCCGGGATTGAAGGAATGCATTGGTTTGGCCCAAAGTAGGGCGGCGGCCTTGACCGACGAATTGGGAAGCGGTCTGGTCCGGTTGGTATGGGCCGACTGACAGAACAGATCTGTTAAGGCCGACAGGTGATATGGGTCGACCGGGGCTGGCGAGCAAAAATAGGTCGGCTAGAGCCGACGAACAAAACAGATCGGCTAGGGCCGACGGGCAAAATGGATCGGCTGGGGCCGACGAGCAAAATAGGTCGGCTGGGGCCGACGAGCAAAATAGGCCTTCGCGCTTTCTGCCATTCTGCCAACGCCCTGCTGTCCTGCAGGTGATTCGGTTTTTATTTCACCGAAACTGATGATACGGTGCTCTGGGGAACATAAAACTGCTCTGCGGCTTTTCGAAAGATGCTCTTTTCCCATGCAGGTCGTCTCATCGTGCTGCGTACGCAGCCGCTTACCATTGGAGGACGTTATTTTTGAAGGACGATATTTTGAGTCTGCCAGTTTTCGAAGTGCTGGTGGGCGATCTCCTGTATTTAATGACCATAATTCGGGAGCAGGAGGAGATCTCCACATGCGCCTCGATTTGGGCAGTGGGCTCGGTGCGCAATAGGGCGTTGCGCCTATCCTGAGGGGCCACGTGGATGTACGGGCCAGACGTACAAATCTTGGGGCTTACAGCTTGGCTAGCTTTTCCCGGCTCATTTCTGCCTATAAAAAGGGGAGAAGAGGGGCACGTTTGGTTATCCCCAAAGTTTCTTTCCTATTAGAACTTTCATCATGCCCATTTTTCTGTTGTTGGGAGTGGGAGGACCGAGCTTTTCTCTTGCAAGCCTTTCGCCTCCGGATAGTTGGGGCGATGAAGGAGCTGCTGAAGAGTGGCTTGCCCTTAGGGGATGAGCCCCGGAGATCACATGGAGAGCGCACATAGGGGGCGCAGAGATCACACGGGGAGCGCACATATACTCTTCCCGTGTGACCTTTGCGGCCTGTTACGGGGGGGCTTACGGTAGGAAGTGTATTGACACCCCCGTAGCACGCACAGATTCTCCCTCTTTCAATGGCACGGGTTCCCATCCCTTTTCTGAGGGGAATCCTTGCCACGGGGTGGAGAAAATGGGAGCAACCGGGGTCCGATGGTCCCCGAGCTTCTCGGTCGGGCAGCGGCCTGCGATCCAGTACCCCCTCCTAGGGGAGCGGGCTGGTTCGTCCGAGTCCTCAAAATCAGCATCCATGGGCCGTGCCACCTTCTAAATCTCTTTATTCGGCGGGAGCCGTGGAGGGTCAGCTTTGTCGACCGTCCAGGCGGGCTGACCGTTTCGTGGTTTGCCTGATTTGTCGATCCGAACGTCGGAGCATCACAGTTGCCTAGGTCTGCTTTGGAGCAGTTGCTCGAGTTTTGTACTAGTCCTTACTTTATGCATTTCGATGTTCTTGTAACGCCTCTGAGGCATTTGTAATCGATCTCGACTGGCAATAAAGAGAGCTATGTTTTGTTTTTTCAATCTCTATCTTTTTTGTGCCGAATTTGTTGTCATTGCTGTTTGTGGGGTGCAAAGGCGTTCCGCTTATCATTAGATGAGGATCCTGTGCCATCCGAACTAACTAAGGTTCGCGAGCGACGGTTCGGTGATCATTCGGCGAAAAACGTTCCTTATTTCAGTCTGAAGCTTGAAATTTTCGCGTCTCACTCTTATAGGAGCTCGAATGTTCGTGGGTCGGCCTTGCCGAAGCTTGAAGAACCTGTGCCTTTTCCCGTAGTGGTTCAAGGAACTTGTTGCCCGGCCCAACCGAGATTCGGAGATTTTGGATTGGCTTTGCCAAGGTTCGGAGAATGTTTCACTTGGCCCTGCCAAGGTTCGGAGAATTGTTAGCTCGGCCCAGCCGAGGTTCGGAGAATTTTTGGCTCGGCCCAGCCGAGGTTCGAAGAAACTGTCGCTCGGCCCAGCCGAGGTTCGGAAAATATCTAGCTCGGCCTAGCCGAGGTTCGGAGAATTTTTAGCTCGGCCCAGCCGAGGTTCGGAGAATATTTTACTTGGCCCTGCCAAGGTTCGGAGATTTTGGCTCAAGGGGGCGATTCAGTTGTCATTGTGGGCCACGGTGCTATGTCTATGCGGCGTTTGGTGACGCTACTCTTCCCGAGGGGGCAGGTTATTGGCCGGATGCTGGACTTTTTCCCTCTGTTCTTCCCGAAGAGGGAGCTTGGGGAAATGCTGTGTGCATTTATTACTGGGGGCGGCAGACCGGAAGGTAGTCTGATCGGGGGAATTCCCGATCAATCAGTCCACACTTACCGATCTTACTCGGGATGGGGTGTGGAACCTCGGATTTTGCAGCCTTTGAAATGACGACACATGGCAAGCTCTTACGGGTCGGCGGCTATGGCGCGACCGACTGAGATATCTGCCCAGCGAGTATAAATATGACCGAGGGGTATCGGTCTCAGCCATCCCTCGGTTCAAGTTTTGAAACAATGGCCCTTCCAGGATGATCATCCAGTGAGCTGCGCACCTCGCTCAACGACCTGCTCCAATCGGAGGGGAGGCGTACCTCCGTTACCGTCGATGGATTGGGCCTGGCGTCGGCCCTCGCAAGTAATCAGCAGCTTGTGGGGGTCGTAGAGGAATATATGGACATCACGACCAAGGAGGCGGAGGCCCTGCGCCGGGTGATAGACCGGCAGAGGGAGGAGGTCGAATCGCTACGCCAGCAGGTGGCTGACCTCACCGAGCGCTTGGAGGGCCTGCTGGCCTCCGGAAGCGACTCCGACCCTTGACTTAGGGCTTCGGCTATTTTCATTTTGTGCTTTCGCTTTTCTTGCCTCTTTTCGTGTGCTCCCCTCCTCTTGGATTAATACAAAGAAGCTATAATCTTTATTTCTCGAGAGTCTTCTTTTAAACATGTCATTTGCGTAATAGTTAGGGAGTCAGCGTGGTTCCACTGGTTCACGCGTCGAAGTAGATGCTTTGATCGATGGGTTATAGGGGCGTTACCCGAAGATCCTAGCAGAGGGGGCATTCCTTGGCTCTGCTCGGGGCTTTTGGCCGATTACGCGGGGCTTAAAGGGGCCCTTTCTTTTGTGTGCCGACGGTTTTTTGCTCAGCGTGCTTTGTTTTAAACCGGCGGGATTTTTGGGGGCTAGTCGGGAGTCCCTTGGTCTTGATCGGGGTCTACGTACTTTGGCTTTCAGCCGGCATTTTACCCCGAAGAAATTTTTACTCCGCCTTGCTGAGGTTCGGAGAGCATTTTACTTGGCCCTACCAAGGTTCGGAGAATTTGTTGCTCGGCCCAGCCGAGGTTCGGAGAATATTTTACTTGGCCCTGCCAAGGTTCGGAGAATTTGTTGCTCGGCCCAGCCGAGGTTCGGAGAATATTTTACTTGGCCCTGCCAAGGTTCGGAGAATTTGTTGCTCGGCCCAGCCGAGGTTCGGAGAATATTTTACTTGGCCCTGCCAAGGTTCGGAGATTTTGTTGCTCGGCCCAGCCGAGGTTCGGAGAATATTTTACTTGGCCCTGCCAAGGTTCGGAGAACTTGTTGCTCGGCCCAGCTGAGGTTCGGAGAATATTTTACTTGGCCCTGCCAAGGTTCGAAGAATTTGTTGCTCGGCCCAGCCGAGGTTTGGAGAATATTTTACTTGGCCCTGCCAAGGTTCGGAGAACTTGTTGCTCGGCCCAGTCGAGGTTCGGAGAATATTTTACTTGGCCCTGCCAAGGTTCGGAGAATTTGTTGCTCAGCCCAGCCGAGGTTCGGAGAATATTTTACTTGGCCCTGCCAAGGTTCGGAGATTTTGTTGCTCGGCCCAGCCGAGGTTCGGAGAATATTTTACTTGGCCCTGCCAAGGTTCGGAGATTCCTGTCCAGACAAGGAACTCGGTCGTGCCGAGGATTGGTAAGCAGCATCTGTTTCTTTTTGCAATTTTTGGCGATGTAGTGCATAATGATTTGCATTGAGGAAAATGTGCTGACAGGAAGATATAAGGAGGCATATGAAAATAAATTTGAAGAGGACGTACCCTATTGATAATATTTTCGGAGATTGTCCGAATTCCACGTCCGGGGAATGGATTTCCCATCCAGATCTTGTAGCTTGTAGGTTCCCGGTCCGATGATCTCCGCTACTTGGTATGGGCCCTCCCAGTTTGGCGCCAGCTTTCCTTGTTCCAGCGGCTTAGAAACAGAGGCCTTTCGGAGGACAAGGTCGCCGGGTAGGAAGGCCTTCCCTTTGACCCTAGAAGCGTGGTAACGGGCCACCCTTTGTTGATAAGTAGCCATTCTGATCCGGGCCTTCTTCCTAATTTCTTCCACCAAGTCGAGGTTGGTGTGGAGCTGTTCGTTGCTAGCTTCCTCTGAGTAGCTTTCCACCCGCAATGATGGGAGGCCGACTTCCACAGGGATAACGACCTCTGTACCGAAAGCCATTCGAAAAGGGGTTTTGCTTATCGGGATTCTTGGGGTTATGCGGTAGGCCCATAAGACATGATGTAGCTCGTCCGCCCATCTGCCTTGGGCTCTGGAGAGGCGAGCTTTGATTCCCTGGAGGAGGGTTCTGTTGGTCACTTCGGCCGCTCCGTTGGCTTGTGGGTGTCCGACCGAAGTAAGGTGGTGACGGATTCCATATTCCTCACAGAACTGGCAGAATTTGGAGTTGTCAAACTGCTTGCCGTTGTCAGTGATTATGGTATGCGGGAGGCCGAATCGGCAGATGATGACCTTCAAACAAAGTCTCTGGCCCAGGCTTCGGTAATCTGCGCAACTGCTTCCGCCTCGACCCATTTGGTGAAGTAGTCGATGGCGACAAATAGAAATTTCCGTTGTCCTGTGGCAAGCGGGAATGGGCCGAGGATGTCCATCCCCATTTGGCGAAGGGCCAAGCGGAGGATATGGAAATTAGCTCGGCGGAAGGGAGCCTTTGGATGCTCGAATGCCTCTAGCAGGGGTCGCAGGCTCGGACTAGGTCGTCTGCGTCTTTCTGCATGGTCGGCCAGTAGTAGCCTTGTCGTAGCACTTTGTGGCATAGGGACCGACCTTCCAAATGGTTGCCGCAAATCCCTTCATGTACCTCGCGCATAGCATAATCTGCTTCGGACGGGCGAAGGCATCTGAGCAGCGGCATGGAAAAAGACGTTTGTAAAGCTGGTTGTCAACCAATACGTAATGAGTGGCCTGCAGCCTCAACTTCTAGCTTCTCTTCGGTCGGACGGAGCGATCCTTCTTTGAGGTATTTGAGGATAGGGTCGAACCAAGATGGTTCGGCCTCAACTTGCATTATTCGGTCGGCCTCTGTGATGCTGGGCTTTTCCAAAGTCTCCAGGTGGAATTTTTGCTCGGCATCCATCGTTTCCGCAGTTGCCAGTCGGGAAAGTAGGTCAGCGCAGGTGTTCTCAAATCTGGGAATCTGAATAATTTCGAATTCGGAAAATGGGGAAGTAGGGTCCGTACCTCCTGGAGATATCGAATCATGTTTGGCTCCCGGGCTTCAAATTCTCCCCGAACGTGGCCGGCTACCAGCTGAGAGTCGGTGAAGGCACTGAGCTTCTCCACCTTCAAGTTGTGGGCGATCGGAGACCGGCTAACAGGGCTTCGTACTCGGCTTCGTTGTTGGAAGCCGGGAAGGAGAATCGGACGCCATATTCAAAGGTTATCCCCTCTGGACTGGTAAGAACTAGGCCCGCACCGGAGTGATGGGCATTAGACGACCGTCGACGTGGAGGAGCCACCGGGCTCCAGCTTTGGTTCCTTCGGAGGAGTCTGGGGTAGAACCGTCCTCCGGGATGGTACATTCGAGAAGGAAGTCGGCCAACACCTGAGCTTTGATGGTTGGGCGAGGCTGGAAGTGTATGTCATGCTCACTTAGCTCGACGCCCATTTGGTCATTCTTCCCGATGTCTTGGGACGGTGGACTACCGCCTTGATAGGTTGGTCTGTCAGGACCGTCACGGAATGTGCTTGAAAGTACGGCCGCAGCTTTCGAACTGAGGTGATTAAGGCCAGCACCATCTTCTCAATTCTGCTGTACCTTGTCTCCGCATTGCGGAGCAGCCTGCTGACATAGTAGATTGGCTTTTGGACTTTGCCTTCTTCCTTGATCAGCACCGAGCAGACTGCACCTTTCGAAACAGCTAGGTACAAGAATAGGGTCTCTCCTGGGGTCGGACTGCTGAGGAGCGGGGGCGAGCCGAGGTACTTCTTGAGATCTTGAAATGACCTTTGGCATTCGGGAGTCCACTGGAAGTTTTTGGCCGATCGGAGAGTTTTGAAGAAGGGGAGGCATCTCTCGGCCGACCGCGCCACAAAGCGGTTAAGGGCCGCTATCCTCCCGGTTAGGCGCTGGACCTCTTTGACAGATGCCGGGGGCGCCATTTGTTGGAGAGCTTGAATCTTCTGGGGGTTGGCTTCGATACCTCGCTGGGAGACCATGAAGCCGAGGAACTTCCCCGAGTTGACGCGAAGGCGCATTTGGTCGGGTTGAGTCTTCATCCCATATTTGCGCAACGTTGCAAAGCTCTCCACGAGGTCCTCAACATGTCGTGAAGCCTCCTTGCTTTTAACCAGCATGTCGTCCACGTACACCTCCATTCCGGCCGATTTGCTCCTTGAACACTTTGTTGACCAGCCTCTGGTAGGTGGCACCTGCATTTTTAAGACCAAAAGGCATAACACGGTAACAGTAGGTACCTCGGTCGGTTATGAAGGCGGTCTTTTCTTCATCTTCAGGGGCCATTCGGATCTGATTGTAGCCGGAATAGGCGTCCATGAATGACAGCATCTGGTGGCCTGAGGTGGCGTCCACGAGCTGATCGATCCGAGGGAGGGGGAAGCTATCCTTCGGGCAGGCTTGTTGAGGTCGGTGAAGTCGATGCAGATCCTCCATTTGCCGTTCGACTTTTTCACCATGACGACATTTGACAGCCAGCTCGGGTAATTTACCTCTCGGACAAAATTGGCCTTGATGAGTTTGTCGACCTCTTCTTCAATGGCTTTTGCCGCTCTGGGGCGAAGCTTCTCTTCTTCTGCTTAACAGGCCTGTGCATCTCGTCCACATTGAGATGATGGACGAGAACCTCNTTAACGGGCCTGTGCATCTCGTCCACGTTGAGATGATGGACGAGAACCTCGGGGCTGATCCCTGGCATGTCGGAGGCGGACCAGGCGAAGATGTCAGCGTTACTCCGGAGGAATCTGATCAATCTGTGCCGAGGCTCTCCTTCGAGCAGACCCAATTTTTACGGTTCGGTCGGGCTGAGCTTCGTCCAATGGCACCTCCTCCAATTCCTCTGCCGGTTCTCCCCGCTGTTCGGCAAAGTCCTCGCGAGCATCCAGCCCATCAACCTCCGGCATTCTAGACTGAAGGCTCGTAACAAAGCATTGCCGAGCCATGGCTTGACTTCCCCGAACCACTCCAACTCCTCGCTCGGTGGGGAACTTCATAGACAGATGCGGGATGGAGACAACTGCCTTGAGGGACATTAGACCGGGCCTACCGAATATGGCGTTGTATGGGGATCTGAGGTCGGTCACTAGGAAGTCTGTCTGTACAATAGTCACAAGGGGCCAGGTTCCCGCGCGGACCGTCAGGGTGACGACCCCTTCCGGGACAATGACGTCGCCTGTGAATCCCATCAAGGTGGAATCACGGCTCGAAGGTTTTCCATGAGCAATTTCATCCTGGCAAACACACCGAGGTACAAAACATTTACCAAGCTTCCACTATCAACGAGGATTCGACTTACATCATAATTGTTCAAATTAAGGGATACAACTAGTGCGTCATCGTGGGGGAGTTGTATCCCAGAAGATCATCGTCGGAGAAGGAGAGCTCGCCTGTCCTTGCCTTTTTGGCGCCGATTCTTCACCGCCGCCCCTGGGGCTCAATCCGCCGGCCTCTTCAATCATATTGATGCGGCCGATCACGGGGATTGGGTGGAGGAGGAGGTTGTTGGAGCTCGGGCTGGCGGTCACCTCCTCGTGGTGGCTCGGGCGCTCTCCTAAACTGATCCAGTCATCCCCGCTGGATCAGCCTCTCAATCTCATTCTTCAGCTGCCAGCATTCTTCAGTGTCATGACCGTGCTCCCTATGGTAGCGGCAGTACTTGGCGGGATCTCTTCGGGTCGGGTTCCCTCGGAGAGGCACTGGCCGGGGAGCTGGCGCTCTATTTCCATGAGGATTTGTGCCCGGGGCACGGTCAGCGGTGTAATGATCAATCGCCTGGGAGGACTCCGGGAGCGATTCCTTGGCGGCAGCGGGGGACTCTTTGGCGGCGAGGCGGACTTGGTCGCCGGCGGGACGGTGCCTGTCGGGGACTTTAGGCTCCTTCTTCTTTGCTTGCTCAGCGCGGGCGACTCTCCGCGATTCCTCGACCCTAGCATACTTGTCCGCAAGGGCCATCATATCAGAGAGACATGGGGGGTAGCTGACCTCCATAGCCAGGTAGAAGTCGCTCTCCTTCGAGACTCCCCCTGCCAGGGCGGACATAGCCACCTCATGATTAAGGTGGTCCACCTCTAACATGGCCTTGTTGAAACGGCCAAGGTAATTCCTCAAGGACTCCCCCTCTCTCTGCTTGACTTCGGAGAGGGAGTCGGATCTTCGTCGGTGGCGGCGACTGCTGACGAATTGGCCAATAAAAAGGCGGCTCAGCTCGTCGAATGAATCGATGGAACCTGGCTTCAAGGCATTGAACCAGGTTCGGGCGGATCCTCTGAGGGTGGATGGAAAGGCGCGGCAGAGGACCGCATCAGATGCTCCGTGGAACATCATTATTGACCGAAAGCTACTGAGATGGTCATCCGGGTCAGTGGAGCCATGATAGGGTTCGACGGCTGGTAGCTTGACATGGGAGGGAATCACTTCCTCCATGATCCCCTTAGAGAAAGGGATGCCCTGTTCCGCTTGGGCTGGGGCGGATGGGCCTGCTTGGCGGCGTTCAGCTCCTGATGCATCTCCTGGATCTGACGACGGATCTCCTCTTCGCCGGTTAGGGAGGAGCTGGGCGTGAGAATCGCAAGGATGGCGTTGAATCATGGCGAGATGTCACCGGGGAGAGGGATCGGGCTCGCCGAGATCTGGGAGGATCTCTATCATAACCGCCTTGTGGGACTGGTTTGTCCCCTCTGGGCCAGTGTGGAGGATCCGCGGATTCATGCGGATCAGAGGAGGAGGCTACCGGCGAAGAAGGAATCACCGCCTCCTTCTGAGGATGCGAAGCAGGAGGAGCTGCAAGGCACTCTTGAACCAGGTGGGTAAGGGCCTGGACTTGTTGAACCAGTGTAACAAACTGGTCCTGGGTCACCGGGATGGCAGGCAGTGATGGGGTTTCGACCGGTGGAGGTTGCGGCGCTATACCGCCAGTCGGATCAGGCCTCTGGGAAGCGACCTGATCTTGGGCTTCAGAAGTTGCTTTCCTCGGTTGGCCATTGAAGAGGTTCTTCTTCGGATTTAGATCCTTGTCTCCTTTCTTCAAGTTTTGATGGGACTTGAGACCCTTCCTCTAGCTCCAATCTGTTGCCGCCGGGATCCGTCCTCCGACTCGGGCGCGGTCGATCTCCAGGAAGAGGGGGACGGACCTGCACAAAAAGTCCACACGCGGGAGGCGTTGGGGGTGGCCCTCCGCGGAAGACCCTCCGACGCTCAAGTCAGTGGAGAAGAAATCGGCGATCAACCAGACAATGGGGAGGTGGATCTCTCGGGAGGCCTCTCCGGGGAGGCCAATCGGAAGCTCCAGAGGGCAAGAGTGCCGACGAACTGCCGGAGAGAGCAGTGAGGAGTGTGTAAAAGATGCGTACCTAAGGGAATCTGCGAGTCTGATATTTATAGACTGTCACCTGGATCTTGAGCGTCTTCTGGAAGGTTCAGAGGTTGTTGCGATATGGAGGCGGACAGAATCAGGCCGTTGCGGGGCCGTTAGAATCCGTATCCCGTTTGTTAAGGGATCGGCTGGGAGAGCTCCTTGATGTCTCGAGATTTGGTTGAGTAGACCTGGGGCGGTTATAATAGGTTTTAGGCCACGCCTCGACATGATTCCTTATCTAGGATGTCGTTCTGGTAAGCCTGGGCTCTCCCGCATCAGGTTCCGCGGAGGTAGGTGTTAGGTTGTGGATCGCTTGATGAAGCCGAGCTATGGAAGCTCGGGAGAGCCGAGCTATAGAAGCCCGGAAGGGTCGAGCTACGGAAGCCCGAAAGGGCCGAGCTACGGGAGCCCGAAGGAGGCCGAGCTATGGGAGCCCGGAAGGGCCGAGCTACGGAATCCCGGAAGGGCCGAGCTACGGAAGCTCGGGAGAGCTGAGCTATAGAAGCCCGGAAGGACCGAGCTACGGAAGCTCAGGAGAGCCGAGCTATAGAAGCCCAGAAGGGCTGAGCTACGGAAGCTCGGGAGAGCCGAGCTATAGAAGCCCGAAAGGGGCCGAGCTACGGAAGCTCGGAAGAGCCGAGCTATAGAAACCCGAAAGGGGCCGAGCTATGGGAGCCCGAAGGGAACAGGTCGGCCTTTGCCACCTCGCATGAATATTGATGCAATGATGATTTTACCCCCCAACAAAAGTCATCAGACTAACTGAACTCCTCGTATCTTCTCCTTTCTGCACCGTCGTTCTTCATCAAGCATTCTTTCCCTTGCCATCGCCGACCGCCTTTCCAGACATTTCGACCTCTCTCCCCCTCTCAGTACTCTTCCGGTGATGGCTCTCTCCCCCCACCTGCAGACCCGCCAGACTCGCCCAAACGGCACCATCTGCCCACCATGTCGAGTCCATCTGGCGCTCGCCAACATCGTCGCCTCTTGTAATCAAGAGAGACTGATCCGCAGCACAATATGCTTCCTCGATGTCTTTTTTTCGACTGTAACGTGCTTCCTCGATGTTCTTTTTTGGACTGTGACTTGCTTCTTCCTCGATGTCATTGTGAACCACCAGCTGGTTAATGCTTTCATTCTCGCGATCATGATCGGTAACTCCGGTTCTTGAAGCGTCGTCTGTCAGCTCCCTGAGGCGGCGAAGAGCCACTGCGAGGGCCGCGCACGTTATGGAGAACAATAGGACGGAGTGCTTGCTGCTGAAGATGAAGCAAAAGGGAGGGGGATGCAGGAAATTGCCCAAGAACCGGCTCAATACGCCGCTCATCAAGCAGAGCAGCCCGAACGCGAACATCGCCGCCGCCACCCCCGCGGCCACGCTGATGACGGTCTCCTCACCGCATCCGGAAGTGACGGACTCTTCGACGTCGTCGTCGGGCTGGGGTTCCAGCATCTGTGGATGTCGCGCAGCTGAGACGGTGATGGCCTTTGCTTCTTCTTTCCTCATTCGACTTTGTGCTGCATGCATGCATGAAAAAGAAACGAAAGAAGAGAAAGAGGGATGTTGAGAATATATAGGGTGGCCAAGAGGTAGGGAGGTGGTGTTGGGAATTTAAAGATTTCAAGAAACTACGTACAGTGCTTGCTTGGATGGGACCTCGATCGATCTAGGGCTCTCCTTCCCGTTCTCTTAATTTCTTCTCCTTCTTGGCGTCCTTAATTGATGATGGTCTTCAATTCTATCTAGCGAGGGACAAAAGAAGGGGAGTCAGTTTTGGGCGAGAAAAGAATGAAGGGAAAAGAAAGTAACTGGAGAAGTTCTTGGAGACGAGGGATCGGAGGAGTGAGTGGAGATCAGACGACCTTCTCTCTGATGTTCGGAACGGAGGAGGGAAGACGCGCGGATCAAGGGGAAGCAGTGCGTTCGCCGTAGCGATGGGTCGATCTGTCGTTGAGGTGGCGTCCCTTAAATCGTGGTTTTAGACGATCAAATGAGTCTTACTTATGCCCTCCAGGATCTGGCGTGCCTTCGAGCCGTCCGTCCCGGGTGCTACAGTGCCCAGCCATTGGATCAAACTCCAATACCTATCCATGCCACGATGGCGCGACTACGTTTAGGATGGGGTTTCCGTTTCTCTCTCCATATATAATTCGGATCTGCGTTCGGTGAGGCGGGTCTCTATGTGCCTATCTTTAAATTGGATCTATTTTGGCCCTTAATTAGGCCTGAGTTAAATTTATATACTTTGAATTTTTATAAAGTATATAAGGATAATCATCAAATTTATTTGGGTAATTATTTTAAATATTTCTTATTTTTTCTATGAGTACATTTAAAAATTGAGAATCAACCCCTAGCTACCAATCTTTCAACAAAGCTGTAAGTAGGAGATAAGTTCGATTGGATTTCGAGTTAGGCATATATTTATTTGGACATAGATTAGATTCGGATTTGGATGCCAAAATTTTTTTTGGACCTAATTAAGCTCAATCTCTAGCCCGGAAAGGATTTTGGACCTAAGCTCAATAATGCAGGTTCTGGCTAGAACCCAACCCACCCACCTAGGCTCTTAATTTATGGCTCGTTCTTCTAGCAACAAGTGACTGGCCTCGGCTCAAGAATTTAAGAACCACCTACGACGCAGAAGTTTACTCATCGTCTCTTTCAACGATATGCGTAATGCATGTTTTCTATTAATGGATTAATATCTAATATCCAATGATTTAACATGGAAGTTCTGTCAATGATAAGCTAAATACTGTACACCTTTACAGCAAAAGTGCCAAATCGAAGAGCCCCTACACCATTATATATATACCGCCTGTGTCAAAATCTTGAGCCATCTGAAATCACTGAACAATTTGGCAGTTGCTTAGATGGAAAAGATATCCATGACAACCATAAGGTGGCGACCAAGTACTCCAACTGAATGCATGCTATTTGGTTAATAGAAATCCATGCCATGGCAAAATCCATCTCCTATGCGGCAAACTTCAGCTTCTCCGCCACTGCCAAAAGAGAGGAATTTCCTTCACAAGCTTGATTTTGCAGGTCAAATTAAACCTCCTAGCAATTTGCATCCATTGCTACGGCTCTTATGACGGACAATATAATGCTAGTCCATGACGAATGAGACTCAATAGCATACCCTGTACGAAAATCATATGGTACCGATTTATATTGTTGTGGTTGCAGATAAAGTCCATGATTATTTCTTACGAGACTCAATAGCTTCACCTCATGATGTTGCTTCCGTGAGTAACTGCGGAGAAGAGGTTTTGCCAATCTATACCGCACGGCTAGCTTATCAGAAGAATGAGTTCTGAAAACAAAACAGAAAAGGTGGTGCAGAGCCATTGTCAAACTGATATATGTTATCAGAGATTAGTTCATATATTATTTCTTCATTAATCAACTAAAAAGGGATACTTTTTATCAACTTGTAGAAACTTAGCTTTTGTTATTTCTCACTGTTTATAGAGCTGCAATTTGTAATTTGGGACCTTTTGCAAGATTCATTCAAGAAAGTGGCAATAGGCTTTGCTAGACAGGCCTTGAAAGAGCAGTGCTGTTGAATGATGGAACCGTACCTTAATTATTAGATATGTTTGGGGTTTAATCTAGTTCCATATCTTCGGGATACTGTATTTCTTGAAGGTCTTCATTGCTCGGAGATGATCCAAGTTCCATATCCTGAGGGTACTATATCCCTTGAAGGTCTTTATTGCTCAGAGGTAATCCGAGTTTCATATCCTGGGAGCATCGTATCCCATGAAGGTCTTCATTGCTCGGAGGTGATCCAAGTTCCATATCTTAGGGCACTGTGAGGTCCTTATTTGAAAAGACGAGCCACTTGCACCGAACCCTTTCAAATTGATTCTCCTCTTCGCTTAGTCATAATTGGTAGGAGCTGGTATTGATAATCATTTTAACAGCGCTAATCGCCATTAGGTTTGACAGGATAGTTGTCATTGCACCCCATCATCCCGTGCAGTAGGAGAGACTGGATAGGGGGATCATGGCCGCAACGTTGAATTGTGGCGAGAGAATATTGGAGATAAAGAGCGAGCCCAATGGAATCTGGGTAGGCTCCTATCTACTCCCCTCCATGGTGCCAGTTTAACTTCTTTATGGCCGGGCTGTCGCGGAAGGCTGATGGCTTCTAGTGGATTGAGCGAAGGGACCATCGGTAGGATCGGGATGACTGTTCTGCCAAGAAGTTGCTGAGTGGATTAGTGGGAAGATGAACTCCATGAAGCGTCTGCACTAGTTATAACGGGGCTTGAACTTGTTGGACCAGCATGGCAAACTGGTCCTGAATGACCGGGGCTACTGGTGATGGAGGAACCTCGGTCGATGATGGCTGTGAGAGCACCGTGTTATTTGTGGGATCAGGCATTTGAGAAACGGCTTGATCAGTAGCATCTATGGTTGCTCTCTTATAGTTGGCCATTGAGGAATAGTCATTCTTGTCAAGAACCTTGTCTCATTGATTACAAGTTTAAAAGGACTTGAGGCCCTTCTTCTAGCGCCAATCTGATGCTGCTAAATCCGTTCTCTGGCTTGGGGGCGGTGTACATTGGGATCCGAGTAGCGCTCTTCCATCCGGGTGGACCTGCAAGGCAGTTTTTGCACAGAAAGCATGAAGGGTGGTCCCTGCAAAGATCCTTCAATGCCCAAGTTAGTAAAAATCTCCAACAATTAGATGAAAGGAGAAGGCTCCAGCAGAAGGATCTTCCTTCTTTAGATAATTTTTAAGGAGTAATGGCCTTTGCTAGAGTTTTTTTTTTTGGCTTAAATTTCCTTCGAGAGTGTACTTAGGGGTCTTGGGACTTAGTATTTGTACGCCGCCGAGGAGGTGAGCCGTTATCTAATTTTTGGGGTGCATTTTAGGGAGTTGGCATCCGATAAGGCTAGAATCCTAATGGTTACGGGGATCGGCAGTTGATGAAGCTGACAGGCGCTTTATTAAAAATTTAAAATCTTGTTGATCATAGACGGAGTACTGTATTTGGCTCTCATTTCTGTTTTGGAAAGCTCATTCTGCGATCCTTATGATTGGGGTGGTTCATCCTCTGAGATATCCGGTGTGGTTTGAAGTAGCAATGGTGCTTACGTTGAAGGGACAAGGATCGATCCTTGTGAGGTAGCTTGGCTCTAACGAGGCTCGAAGTTAGCTCGGCCTTTTCGAGGTGCTAAGATAGCTTTGCCCTGCTGAAGTTTAGAGACTGACTCTGGTGTCGGCATCGAGACTGATGATGGCATCGACACTAACTCTGAAGTCGGTGAGAAGACTGACTTTGATGTCGATGCCGAGACTAACTCCGGTGTCGGCACTAGGACTAACTCTTGCTGTCTATTGGACCATAGTCTAGTCAATTCAAACATAGCTTGATTTTAACCAAATTAAAGATAACTCAACCTTTGTTAACTTGACCTTTGTCATCGGGCATGTTTATTGATGCGGTGACAATTTTCTTCCACATCAATATCTAATCTCACACATTCTGTGATGGAATGCTCAATATCCGCATAGTCGTCGGTGTCACCCTGATTGGAAGAAGAGAAACTGTGTCGGCTAAAGAATGCAGAAGCTTTGGCGCCTAGACCGTAAACTCTACGATCATTTGGCTATGTACCTGTTAGTGTATGCCCTAAATCTAATTGGATTGAATGTTGTATACATTCTATGAATACAAATCAAATAAAATGGTTCTTTATCTATCCAGATGTCTTTTATTTGATATATTTGTCTGTGAGATAAAGTCCAAAAGAATGTGAACCGTGCATATGGAATTTGTAATAGAGATTACAAATTGTGAGATCCAAATTGCACGTTATGGTTCGATTCTTTAAACTTCCCTAGTCGATGTGTAGATGGGACTGGACACCATCGAACACCGTGAGACTGGCACACATTGCATATCCTCACCCTTGGGGTGAGCAGCTGATTTCACAAGCTGAAGTATGAAGATACTTGGATAGGTGTATGGATGCTCGTTATTGTAACGATGCATTGGATGACCCGTACAGAGATCCCATATGGATATTCTATATAGTGTCGATGGTTGATCTCTAATGACGGTGGTGTGAGTGATCCTTTGACTTGAGATCTTCATTGCATCTCATGTGTGGAATGTCATGCTTTGACGACATCCAAACGTCGCTCTAGCCATGGGTGGCAAATATGGTGTCGGTTGGGTATGACATGAAGCACATGAAGATGGTGTTTGATCAAGACAGGATTCGTCTCCTTGATAGAAAGGGTTATATCCCACGGCCACTTGATGGATTAAATTGATTGTTAAATCCTTGCAAGGTTGAGTTGGAATTCGAAATGGTTTCGAAGTTCTAATTCATATGAGTCAATTTTTCTGAGATCAAGTAAACAAAGATCAATTACAGGGTTGACACATTCCATACCACTGATTGATCTGGGATATGTGACGAAAGGATTTGATCATACGGTAACCGTTCATGGATAGGTGTTGTTGATGGTCACGTCAACAAAACCTTTAGCAGTTGGTGGTCATGATGCTTTGCTAGAGGCCTCTCATGATCTATAATCATGTTGTTGACTTGACAAAGAGTTGTCAATCATTCCTAGGGTCTGTGATTAGGACATGATTATTGCCAACATGTTAAAGGGCTTAATGGGTCACACGCATTAAGGAGAATTTTGGATGAATTAAAATGAGAATTAAATTAGATTTAATTCAGATAAGATGATCAATTAAATAATTGGGTAAGACCCAATTTAAAGAAGATAAATAATAATGGATATGATCCATTATAGTAGAAGAATGTTAAGGAGAAATTATTTGTGCATATGATGAACAAATAATTGGATACCCAAATATGACTTGATCCATGTGATGGATGGCTCTAATTATTCGAGTATGGATGAAAAATCTCAGCCATGTGAAGATGAAATCATGCCCATGGGATGAGGCATGATGAATCTCTACGGTTCGATGATGAACACGTACAGATTGTGGCATGTAGTTATGAGATAACTTACTCCTAATTTCAAAGGCTAAGATTGTGACACTTGGATTAATGTTACCATATGTATGGGAGTTTCTTCTATTTCCTTGAATTACTGTTACCATGAGGTTACCATGAAAAGAGGTCTCTTCTGTTTCCTTGGATTAAGTTACCATGACATTACCATGAAAAGAGGTCTCTTCTTCTCCTTGAAACATTTCTTTCTCTCCCTCTCTCTATAAATATGGTTCCTTCCTCCTAGGAAGGGTGAGCGTGAAAAGGAAAAGATTAGATCTTTTAGATCTTCGGAGATATTTTCTGCTTTGAATATTTCTATAAGGGGATTCAAGAGGCACTAGCACCCCTCTCCCTAAGGGGGCGTTGGTAGGAGGTAATCTATCTAGATTACCGGTAATTTAAAAGGGCCACCGGATAGCCATGTTTGGTGCACTTGAATGACATCTATCTTGCAGTGGTAATCT
>UESW01003038.1:66676-100665 GCA_900491605.1 Calamus simplicifolius | reverse complement strand
TTAGGCTACAGATTCATTAATCTGATAGGATACTTTGAGTCAATATGATTGATAATATGAGCTTTTATTATACTTAAAATCCCGAATAGTTTTCATATATTGATAATAAATCTAAAATATAATAAAATATTTATTATTTGATGACAAACAATATTATTTAGATTTATGCATGTTCATTATCATGTTAAAATAGAGTACTTTGATATATGATATCAGAGATAAAGATTTATTATATGATAATAAATAATAATTAATTTAGATTTAATCATTATGTGTCATGTTAAAATAGTAATTATGCATGATAGATACTATATGCTGAAATCCTAGAAATCATGTTTAGGATTTAATTTTAACATGATTATTGATATGATTAAGATATGATATTCTTATGATAATGAACATTGAAAACTTAATTTGGATATTTAGATCAAGATAAGATTGTGATTAAATATAATCATATAAATTTAAAATTTTATATTTTGAATCTAAAATCTTATCATGACAAGAATATGATTAGGGTTTGTTAGAAACATTAGGATTTACATGGGATGTGAAACCGATATGTCATAACATGTAATTAAATGATAAGAAAATTTAAAATTTGAATTAAGAATTCTTATCATAATATCCTAACAAGATCACTATCTATAGTTATCATAAAATGTAATAGATGATAAAGATTTAGGAAACTTAGACTTAACCACATCTTTGCTTGATCCTATGATTCCAATATTGGTCTGATCAATTAGGCTTACATACATTGGTGTCTAAGATAAGTGTGATTATGGTTTTTAATTGATCCGTTCGCTACCTGGAAAACCCATTCAATGGGATCGAAGGGTATGCTAAATAGGACCCTATTGATCAGCTAATCTGGCTATTATTATGAAAAGCTCTTAATTGATTAGATCAATAAGGTTAATTAGGATAGAAGCAATAGATTTGGTCACATGATTAGGGTTTCTGTATCAGATAGTGGTCAGGGATCCTAATTTGATTAGGAATCCCAAATCATAAGATTTGATCTTATGATATTTTTTAAGTTAATAAAGATTAATCTAAAATCTACATATAGGATATGTAATCGAGCATAGTACAAATGTTGTAGATGTAGATGGGACCTATATGTGCTAAATCCCTCCACGAATATTAAGTCATAAGCCTTCCATTGTTCACATAATACAAAATCATTAGGTCATGAGATTTTCATGCCAAAGCCGAGGTCGAGTGTACTTATGAGGAGTTGATTATGGAATAATGGGTTGACTTAACTAGATTAGCTGGCATAATTGGCCAAATTCAGGGTTAGCCTAATCTAGAGGCAAACTTTAGGATGATCACATATGGATGTGATTGATAAGGCAATGTCCCCTAAATAATCTAGGATTCACATTAGATGTGATTGATGATAATCTACCAAATTTGGCTTAACAAGATTTGTTGTGCCAAAGCCAAGGTCAAGGTAATTCAAATAAAGATCCTAGCCCACTAAGGAAATTGAATGCCAATTCTTAAGATTAATAGAGAGGGCTATTAACCTTGATAAAATAGTAGGAGAAACTAACTTAATTAAAAATCTAGAATTGCCATATTAAGTTGGTGATTAGTATTTATAGTAATTGACTCGTTCTAATTTTATGTAGGTTATCAAAAAAACTATGAGTGTAAACATCAACCTTAGGAATATTTTAGAATTCAATAAATTGACTGGACTCAACTTCCCTGATTGGCTAAGGAATGTAAGGATCATTCTTGATCTAAAAAAATTCTTTTTATCCTAGATGAGGTTGCACCGGAGGTCCCACCAGCGGATGCTCTGACTGAGGTTCATGTGATATACAACTGATATAAAAATGCTGAAGACATGGCCACATGTTTGATGTTGGCTTCGATATCACCTGATCTTTAGAAACAGCATGAGCATATGAATACACTCTAAACCAAGTTTCGTCTAAGTTGGTCAATTCCACTCCCTATGAGATATGGTGTGGAAAGAAACTAACCCTTAGTCATCTAAGGATTTGGGGTTGCTACGCTTATGTAAAGCGTAATGAGTCGGACAAGATAGGAGCTAGATCTGATAAGTGTAATTTTGTGGGGTATCCTAAAGAAACAAAAGGATACTACTTCTACCACCACTCGAGCAAAAGGTTTTTGTCTCAAGGCATGCCATATTCCTAGAGAATGAGATTTTCTAAGAAATGATAGTGGGAGAAATATTGAGATTAGTGAAACTCAAGAACCACAAATTGACACAGACCGATTAGATGACATGGAGCAAATGCCAAATGCTGTGGGAGTTGAGCAGGAGACTCAACTCACATTCAAGCAACATTTACGTGGGCCTCTATCAGAAATGATGGAGCAACAGGTAGCTCCAAGTATACATCAGCTATGTAGGTCTAGTAGAACACATCATATTCCTAAGAGATATGGATTTCTTATAGAAGATGATGAGCCTACTAACTACAAGGAAGCAATTTGTGACATTGACTCCAAGAGATGGCTTGAAGCCATGAAGTCTGAAATGGACTCCATGTACGATAACCAAGTATGGACTTTGGTTGATCCACCTAAAGGGATAAAACTCATTGGATGCAAATGGGTCTTCAAGAAGAAGACTGACATAGATGGTAATGTGATTACCTATAAGGCGAGGCCAGTTGCAAAAGGTTACAAGCAAAGGCAAGGTGTTGACTTTGATGAAACCTTTTCTCCTATAGCCATGCTTAAGTCCATAAGGATTTTGCTTGCGATTGCAGCCTATTATGATTATGAGATATGTCAAATGGATGTCAAGACTGCCTTCCTAAATGGTGATTTAGTGGAGGATGTGTAAATAACACAACCTAAGGGTTTTGAGTCCATTGATTCTCAAAAGGTATGAAAGCTGCAAAGATCCATTTATGGACTTAAGCAAGCCTCTAGAAGTTGAAACATCCATTTTGATGATACAATCAAAAAGTTTGATTTTATCAAAAATGAGGATGATCCATGTGTGTACAAGAAGGTTAGTGGGAGTGTTATTATTTTCCTGATATTATATGTAGATGACATATTATTGATAGAAAACAATGTATCCTTGCTGCAAGAAGTGAAGGATTGGTTGTCCAGCAAGTTTCCATGAAAGATTTGGGAGAAGCAGCCTACATACTAGGTATTAAGATCTATAGAGCTAGATTTAGGAGGTTGCTTGGATTGTTCCAATAAACGTACATAGATAAAGTGCTAAAATGGTTTAGCATGGAGGAATCCAAGAAGGGATTCTTGCCGGTATGCATAGGATATATCTCTCCAAGGACATGAGTCCTAAGACCAAATGGAGAGAGAACACATGAATAGGATTCCATATGCCTCAGCAATCGGATCCATCATGTATGTGATGCTATGTACGAGACCTGATATTTCTTATGCATTGAGTATCACTAGTAGATACCAGGAAAACCTTGGTGAGAAATATTGGATGGCCGTCAAGAATATCCTTAAGTATTTACGAAGGACTAAGGATATGTTCTTGATTTATGGAGGACCCAAACTCATAGTTCAGGGTTATACGGATTTTAGTGTTCAGTATGATAAAGATGATTATAAATCTCATTCAGGCTATGTCTTTACACTCAATGGCGGTGTAGTCATCTAAAAAAGTTCCAAGCAGGAGACGATTGCTGACTCTATGATCGAAGCCGATTACATCGTAGCATCAGATGCAGCCAAAGAAGCAGTTTGGATCAAAAAGTTCATCACTGAACTTGGTGTGGTTCCAAGCATTGCTGATCCAATACACTTGTATTATGACAACAATGGAGCTATTGCGCAAGCTAAGGAGCCAAGGTCTCATCAGAGGTCCAAACATATACTCAGAAGATACTATGTAATTAGAGAGATTATTGGTAGAAATGATGTAAAAATAGAACGAGTCCCCATTGAGGATAATGTAGATGATCCGCTCACTAAGGCCCTGCCATAGTAGAAATATGATAATCATGTTAAGTCCCTCGGTATTAAATACATGGGTGAATGGCTCTAGTGCAAGTGGAAGATTGTTAATGTATGCCCTAAATCCAATTGGATTGAATACTGTATACATTCTATGAATACAAATCAAATAAAATGGTTTCTTTATCTATCCAGATGTCTTTTATTTGATATAATTGTTTGTGAGATAAAGTCTAAAAGAATGTGAACCGTGCATATGAAATTTGTAATAGAGATTACAAATTGTGAGATCCAAATTGCACGTTATGGTTTGATTCTTTAAACTTCCCTAGTTGATGTGTAAATGGGACTGGACACCATCGAATACCGTGAGACTGGCACACATTGCATATCCTCACCCTTAGGGTGAGCAGCTGATTTCACAAGCTGAAGTATGAAGATACTTGGATAGGTGTGTGGATGCTCGTTATTGTAACGATGCATTGGATGACTCGTACAGAGATCCCTTATGGATATTCTATATAGTGTTGATGGTTGATCTCTAATGACAGTGGTATGAGTGATCCTTTGACTTGAGATCTTCATTGCATCTCATGTGTGGAATGTCATACTTTGACGACATCCAAACATCGCTCTAGCCATGGGTGGCAAATATGGTGTCGGTTGGGTATGACATGAAGCACATGAAGATGATGTTTGATCAAGACAGGATTTGTCTCCCTTGATAGAAAGGGTTATATCCCACGACCACATAATGGATTAAATTGATTGTTAAATCCTTGCAAGGTTGAGTTGGAATTCGAAATGGTTTCGAAGTTCTAATTCATATGAGTCAATTTTTCCTGAGATCAAGTAAACAAAGATCAATTATAGGGTTGACACATTCCATACCACTGATTGATCTGGGATATATGACGAAAGGATTTGATCATACGGTAACCGTTCATGGACAGGTGTTGTTGATGGTCACATCAACAAAATATTTAGTAGTTGGGTGGTCATGATGCTTTGCTAGAGGCCTCTCATGATCTATAATCATGTTGTTGACTTGGACAAAGAGTTGTCCAATCATTCCTAGGGTCTGTGATTAGGACATGATTATTGCCAACATGTTAAAGGGCCTAATGGATTACATGCATTAAGAAAATTTTGGATGAATTAAAATAAGAATTAAATTAGATTTAATTCAAATAAAATGATCAATTAAATAATTGGGTAAGACCCAATTTAAAGAAGATAAAATAATAATGGATATGATTCATTATAGTAGAAGGAATGTTAAGGAGAAATTATTTGTGCATATGATGAACAAATAATTGGATACCCAAATATGACTTGATCCATGTGATGGATGGCTCTGATTATTCGGATATGGATGAAAAATCTCAACCATGTGAAGATGGAATCATGCCCATGGGATGAGGCATGATGAATCTCTACGGTTCGATGATGAACACGTACAGATTGGGGCATGTAGTTATGAGATAACTAACTCGTTATTTCAAAGACTGAGATTGTGACACTTGGATTAATGTTACCATGAGAATGGGAGTTTTTCTCTTTCCTTGGATTAAGGTTACCATGATGTTACCATGAAAAGAGGTCTCTTCTGTTTTCTTTGATTAACGTTACCATGATATTACCATGAAAAGAGTCTCTTCTTCTCCCTTGGAACATTTTTTTCTCTCTCTATAAATATAGTTCCTTCCTCCTAAGAAGGGTGAGCTTGAGAAGAAAAAGATTAGATCTTTTAGATCTTTGGAGATATCTTCTGTTTTGAATATTTCTATAAGGGGATTCAAGAGGTGCTAGCACCCTCTCTCCCTCTCTCCCTATGTGTATCTTTATACCTTGAAGGTCTTCATCCACTCTTGTCCGTGTGGATCACCGTTTAGAGGCCAAACACGTGGACGGCTAGTGGTAGAGGATTCACCGGCTTCATCCTTTCCTACATCGATAAAGGACTCAGGTATGAATACATTTAATATTTTAGATTTTATTTGTAATTTAATTAATCTGTTCCTAAGGATCTTAGGCATCTGAAAATTTTGTATTATATCTTCTGCTATATTTTATGAATTTGATTCATATCTAGAATACATAATTCCCAATAGTACCAACGACCTATAAGAAGATGCAGCTGGTCTTCTGTGGTGAATGATCAAGCATGGACCCTCCCTTTACTAATGGTTGCATGGTCTTAGAGGTCTGAGATAATATCTCGTTTACACATGCCTGCAACGTATACACATCAAATATCGTGTAACTCATATTAGAGATATAAATGTATGAATAAACACAACATATTTTTAATGATTTACTTACTCCAATACACTGGGAGCGACTGTCGACCCAAGACCCATCTTTTCTCATGTGGGTCGCCTTTGACGCCAGTGCTCTGGATCGATGCCTTTTTTCAGCCTTTGAAAATAATGTTTCAAATTTATAGTTATGCTCATTTAAAATAATTTATCATTAATATATATACAAAATAAATAATTTAATATACTTACTAGACGACATCGATGCTCCTCATTCAAAATGGATCCCGCTATGTGGTAGAAAAGATCAGTGCCCGAACCACCTTTCTTAGATCGATGGTTCAAGCTAGCTTTGGCTGACCTCTTACGCCACTCAAGATCCGCCCACTTCTGCTGCCAGCCATTGTATATTAAATCGAAGATATGAGTGGGGTGTTTTGATGCCCTTTGTCAGTGATATAAATTATCAAAGTATTGACAGTGAGTGAGTGAAGTCCAAGCCCTTCTAACAAAGGAGTTAGGGTTGGATCCCACTCAAATTTTTTTGTGAGAAAAAAATTATGAATATACATATTGTAATAAATAAATTGTATAGATAAATATTGATAATATGACATTATGAATGCAATTAAGAATCATGAAATTCATGTATACTAACCTTGTACGTATAATTCTATATCGGAACTGAAATAGAAATCAACATAATCCAAATATATTTATAATAATAAATGTAGCTAGCTAATATAATAAATGAATAAGTTTAAAATTGTTTCATCATAAGGGTAATTATAAGTTACGTACCTAAAACTCTGTCCAGTAAAACTCTCTTATCTCCTCACTAATGTGCTTTCAACAGTAGCCCTCCAGATCTGCATGCCTCTTAAATATATCTGTGATGCGCCTTGAGACAATATGTCTCTCTACAAATCTATGTAAGTATAATAAAACATAAGATATAATTTAATAACATAAAAATTTTATAAACAAATTAATATGAAGATAGAAATACACTTACTGGCTATCAACAAGTAGAAGTCTCCTCCTTCCGTTGAAGGAAGTATTGTCGCCTGATGATGGCCCGACTAATTATCCTGGCATCTCATCAGCAGACATCTTGTGGATATATTGCTCCTATCTGGAGGAGCTATCATATGGTGCATCGAAAGGAGAGTCATCACCCATGCTAGCTGAACCCCTCCTAGCTATGAATCATCCACGACCCCTCATAGTACTGTAGATATAAAAGATTTGTAATAGATCAACTTGAATAATCAAAAAAAGCATAAAACAAAATTTTTTGTTTCTAAATATAATCAGATGTATAAACATAGTTGTTAGAACCAGACCAAATCGGTCATTGGACCGGGACCCAGAGGCCAAGCCGGTCTCACAGAGCGCCTGGAGGGCCTGCTAGCCTCCGGGAGCGACTCCGAACCATGATCTGGGGCCTCTATTTATCTTTTGTTTTTTGTCTATGTTTTTCTGTCTCTTTGTAATCCCCTTTTTTTTAAATGAAAATGGATCTGCTTTGGAAATCCTCTTCTTCTTCGAGAATTATAGCCTTGATCCGCGTGATAAATTAGGGTGTTGGCATGGGCCCATCATTTTGTACGTTGATATAGACGCTTTGAACGACGGATTATAGGGGCGTTACCCAAAGATTTTTAGCAGCAGAGGGGAATCTCCTAGCTCTGCTCAGGGCTTTTGGCCGATTACGCGGGGCTTAATGGCCCAATAAAGGGGTTTTGCCAATGGTGGCTTCTTTTTTGTGCGTCGACGGTTTTAGCGTGCTCATTTTCAAACTGGACGAAGTTATTTGGGGACTATTTGGAAGTCACCTGGCTTTAATCTCAACCCGAATGATTTTTGGCTCTGCAATGATGCCCTAATTAATGCGACAGGGCCTGCTTGGTGGCGTTCAGCTCCTGACGCATCTCCTGAATCTGACGACGGATCTCCTCTTCGCCGGTCAGGGGAGGAGCTGGGCATGAGAATCGCAAGGATGGCATTGAATCATGGCGAGATGTCACCGGGGAGAGGGATCGGGCTCGCCAAGATCTGGGAGGATCTCTATCATAACCGCCTCGTGGGACTGGTTTGTCCCTCTGGGCCAGTGTGGAGGATCCGCGGATTCATGCGGATCAGAGGAGGAGGCTACCGGCGAAGAAGGAATCGCCACCTCCTTCTGAGGATGCGAAGCAGGAGGAGCTGCAAGGCACTCTTGAACCAGGTGGGTAAGGGCCTGGACTTGTTGAACCAGTGTAACAAACTGGTCCTCGATCACCGGGATGGTAGGCAGTGATGAGGTTTTGACTGGTGGAGGTTGCGGTGCTATACCGCCAGTCGGATCAGGCCTCTGGGAAGCGACCTGATCTTGGGCTTCAGAAGTTGCTTTCCTCCGGTTGGCCATTGAAGAGGTTCTTCTTCGGATTTAGATCCTTGTCTACTTTCTTCAAGTTTTGATGGGACTTGAGACCCTTCCTCTAGCGCCAATCTGTTGCCGCCGGGATCCGTCCTTCGACTCAGGTGCGGTCGATCTCCAGGAAGAGGGGGGCGGACCTGCACAAAAAGTCCACACACGGGAGGCGCTGGGGGTGGCCCTCCGCGGAAGACCCTCCGACGCTCAAGTCAGTGGAGAAGAAATCGGCGATCAACCAGACAATGGGGAGGTGGATCTCTCTGGGAGGCCTCTCCGGGGGCGGCCAATCGGAAGCTCCAGAGGGCAAGAGTGCCGACGAGCTGCCGGAGAGAGCAGTGAGGAGTGTGTAAAAGATGCGTACCTAAGGGAATCTGCGAGTCTGATATTTATAGACTGTCACCTAGATCTTGAGCGTCTTCTGGAAGGTTCAGAGGTTGTTGCGATATGGAGGCGGACAGAATCAAGCCGTTGCGGGGCCGTTAGAATCCGTATCCCGTTTGTTAAGGGATCGGCTGGGAGAGCTCCTTGATGTCTCGAGATCTGGTTGAGTAGACCTGGGGCGGTTATGATAGGTTTTAGGCCACGCCTCGACATGATTCCTTATCTAGGATGTCGTTCTGGTAAGCCTGGGCTCTCCCGCATCAGGTTTTGCGGAGGTAGGTGTTAGGTTGTGGATCGCTTGATGAAGCCGAGCTATGGAAGCTCGGGAGAGCCGAGCTATAGAAGCCCGGAAGGGCCGAGCTATGGAAGCCTGGAAGGGCCGAGCTACGGGAGCCCGGAGGAGGCCGAGCTATGGGAGCCCGGAAGGGCCGAGCTACGGAAGCCCGGAAGGGCCGAGCTACGGAAGCTCGGGAGAGCCGAGCTATAGAAGCCCGGAAGGGCCGAGCTACGGAAGCTCGGAGAGCCGAGCTATAGAAGCCCGGAAGGGCCAAGCTATGGAAGCTCGGGAGAGCCGAGCTATAGAAGCCCGGAAGGGGCCGAGCTACGGAAGCTTGGGAGAGCCGAGCTATAGAAGCCCGGAAGGGGCCGAGCTATGGGAGCCCGGAAGGAAACAGGTCGGCCTTAGCCGCCTCGTACGAATATTGACGCAATGATGATTTTACCCTCCAACACATGCCCTCCACTCCCTAGTTCGAAGCGTAGGTTCGGGCATAGGGAGTATAAGTCCAAGTGGCGCATCCCGGATGGGACATTTTGGTTTGGACAGCCTGTGCAATGATGCCCTAATTAATGCGACAGGGCCATCGTATCTTCTCCTTTCTGCACCGTCGTTCTTCATCAAGCATTGTTTCCCTTGCCATCGCTGACCACCTTTCCAGACATTTCCACCTCTCTCCCCCTCTCAGTACTCTTCCGGTGATGGCTCTCTCCCCCCACCTGCAGACCCGCCAGACTCGCCCAAACGGCACCATCTGCCCACCATGTCGAGTCCATCTGGCGCTCGCCAACATCGTCGCCTCTTGTAATCAAGAGAGACTGATCCGCAGCACAATATGCTTCCTCGATGTCTTTTTTTCGACTGTAACGTGCTTCCTCGATGTTCTTTTTTGGACTGTGACTTGCTTCTTCCTCGATGTCATTGTGAACCACCAGCTGGTTAATGCTTTCATTCTCGCGATCATGATCGGTAACTCCGGTTCTTGAAGCGTCGTCTGTCAGCTCCCTGAGGCGGCGAAGAGCCACTGCGAGGGCCGCGCACGTTATGGAGAACAATAGGACGGAGTGCTTGCTGCTGAAGGTGAAGCAAAAGGGAGGGGGATGCAGGAAATTGCCCAAGAACCGGCTCAATACGCCACTCATCAAGCAGAGCAGCCCGAACGCGAACATCGCCGCCGCCACCCCCGCGGCCACGCTGATGACGGTCTCCTCACCGCATCTGGAAGTGACGGACTCTTCGACGTCGTCGTCGGGCTGGGGTTCCAGCATCTGTGGATGTCGCGCAGCTGAGACGGTGATGGCCTTTGCTTCTTCTTTCCTCATTCGACTTTGTGCTGCATGCATGCATGAAAAAGAAACGAAAGAAGAGAAAGAGGGATGTTGAGAATATATAGGGTGGCCAAGAGGTAGGGAGGTGGTGTTGGGAATTTAAAGATTTCAAGAAACTACGTACAGTGCTTGCTTGGATGGGACCTCGATCGATCTAGGGCTCTCCTTCCCGTTCTCTTAATTTCTTCTCCTTCTTGGCGTCCTTAATTGATGATGGTCTTCAATTCTATCTAGCGAGGGACAAAAGAAGGGGAGTCAGTTTTGGGCGAGAAAAGAATGAAGGGAAAAGAAAGTAACTGGAGAAGTTCTTGGAGACGAGGGATCGGAGGAGTGAGTGGAGATCAGACGACCTTCTCTCTGATGTTCGGAACGGAGGAGGGAAGACGCGCGGATCAAGGGGAAGCAGTGCGTTCGCCGTAGCGATGGGTCGATCTGTCGTTGAGGTGGCGTCCCTTAAATCGTGGTTTTAGAAGATCAAATGAGTCTTACTTATGCCCTCGAGGATCTGGCGTGCCTTCGAGCCGTCCGTCCCGGGTGCTACAGTGCCCAGCCATTGGATCAAACTCCAATACCTATCCATGCCACGATGGCGCGACTACGTTTAGGGATGGGGTTTCCGTTTCTCTCTCCATATATAATTCGGATCTGCGTTCGGTGAGGCGGGTCTCTCTGTGCCTATCTTTAAATTGGATCTATTTTGGCCCTTAATTAGGCCTGAGTTAAATTTATATACTTTGAATTTTTATAAAGTATATAGGATAACCATCAAATTTATTTGGTAATTATTTTAAATATTTCTTATTTTTTCTATGAGTACTGTTGCCGCCGGGATCCGTCCTCCGACTCGGGCGCGGTCGATCTCCAGGAAGAGGGGGGCGGACCTGCACAAAAAGTCCACACGCGGGAGGCGCTGGGGGTGGCCCTCCGCGGAAGACCCTCCGACGCTCAAGTCAGTGGAGAAGAAATCGGCGATCAACCAGACAATGGGGAGGTGGATCTCTCCGGGAGGCCTCTCCGGGGGCGGCCAATCGGAAGCTCCAGAGGGCAAGAGTGCCGACGAGCTGCCGGAGAGAGCAGTGAGGAGTGTGTAAAAGATGCGTACCTGAGGGAATCTGCGAGTCTGATATTTATAGACTGTCACCTGGATCTTGAGCGTCTTCTGGAAGGTTCAGAGGTTGTTGCGATATGGAGGCGGACAGAATCAGGCCGTTGCGGGGCCGTTAGAATCCGTATCCCGTTTGTTAAGGGATCGACGGCTGGGAGAGCTCCTTGATGTCTCGAGATCTGGTTGAGTAGACCTGGGGCGGTTATGATAGGTTTTAGGCCATGCCTCGACATGATTCCTTGTCTAGGATGTCGTTCTGGTAAGCCTGGGCTCTCCCGCGTCAGGTTCCGCGGAGGTAGGTGTTAGGTTGTGGATCGCTTGATGAAGCCGAGCTACGGAAGCTTGGGAGAGCCGAGCTATAGAAGCCCGGAAGGGCCGAGCTACGGAAGCCCGGAAGGGCCGAGCTACGGGAGCCCGGAGGAGGCCGAGCTATGGGAACCCGGAAGGGCCGAGCTACGGAAGCCCGGAAGGGCCGAGCTACGGAAGCTCGGGAGAGCTGAGCTATAGAAGCCGGAAGGGCCGAGCTACGGAAGCTCGGGAGAGCCGAGCTATAGAAGCCCGGAAGGGCCGAGCTATGGAAGCTCGGGAGAGCCGAGCTATAGAAGCCCGGAAGGGGCCGAGCTATGGGAGCCCGGAAGGGAACAGGTCGGCCTTAGCCGCCTCGCACGAATATTGACGCAATGATGATTTTACCCCCCAACACATGCCCTCCACTCCCTAGTTCGAAGCGTAGGTTCGGGCATAGGGAGTATAAGTCCAAGTGGCGCGTCCCGGATGGGACATTTTGGTTTGGACAGCCTGTGCAATGATGCCCTAATTAATGCGACAGGGCCATCGTGCCTTCGGGGGTAAGGCTCCTCCAAGGGCGATGGTTGGGATTGCGCCACCGCGAATCCGATCGATCGGGCGTTTGTCGAGGCGGTTTCGGATGCCTCGGGTGAGACGCCCCGCCTCCTCAGGGCGGCTTCCTTAGCGGGAAGCAAAGCGACAGCCGCATTATATATATCTATGTGTGCATGCTCGGCGTCCTCTCATCTCGCTTTTCGAAGAGTTTGGCCTTTCATCCTTTTCGACGCTCGTCGTTTTTGCTTGGTATTTCTTTCAATCGAGATGGCGATGAGCCCCGACGACGTGGTCTCAGAAATCATTGCCGAGGATTTGGGAGGATCCACCAGTGGTATGGCATGCCCTCGGATGTCGTTCTGCGGGCGCCGGAATCCGGAGATAGAGTCACTCGGGATTTAGAGTCTGGGGTTTTTGTTTATGAAGATAGTTTGAAGGCAGGTCTCCATTTTCCTCTCCACCCCTTGGTGAAGGAAATCATGACCCACTATAATATATGCCCGTCAATGGTGGCCCCAAACAGTTGGCGGAGCATCATCGGATTCATCTCGATGTGCCACCAGATCCAGATCGTCGCCACCCTCCCCTTTTCCGTGCCTGCTACCATTTGATTCCCGGGAGGAAATCAGAGTGGCCCTACATTGGACCCCGGAGATCTTTCAACGTTATTGTGGATAAGCCATCCTCCATCAAGGGGTGGAAGAGTCGGTTCGTTATCGCAGAGGGGAACATCGGTTCCGGCTTCCCTCGGAGATGGGGGAATTTTGTGAGGGATGCGGAGACGCATCCAGTTTTGTCGGCGCAGGAGGAGAGGGACTTGGATGTCCTTCGCAATGGCCAGGTTTTTGGCCAACGACCTGCTATCGGAGGGGGCCCTCTTCGCAGCCGGGCTCAGCCCTCTGGACCCGCAAGGTGAATCCTTCTTTTATCCCTTTCTCGTTGTGTGTTTTTCTCGATGAATGTGCTTGGACCTGAGTATGTCTGTTCCATTCTGACAGCTAAAAGGTCGGCATTGTCGAACCTTTCCAAGAGGAAGAGAGGAAAATGCCCAGGGGAAAGTAGCGGCGCGGATAGCGGCCGCCCGAAAAAAGGGCTCACACCTCCGCGAGAAGCCCGCCGGACGCCGGAGTGGTCATGACAGGAGCGTCGGGGGCGAAGGAGGATCCAGGGAGAGCGGTTATGGCCCCCGGCCCTCTCATGTTGGAGATATCAGATAGCTCAGACGAGGCTCCGTTGGCTCGTCCGACCGTGTCCCCCATGAAAGAGGAACCAGCGATGGATCTGGGAGAGGCGGTGGCTACTGAGGGGCCCGCTGTCCCCGCGGGACCACCACCGGCTCCAGCAGGAGAGGGAGAGGGGACAGCTGCAGCCGAGGAGGTTCGAGGGGAGCCCCCTCTTGCTCTGTCTGCCGGGGAGTCTGGTAGTAGTGAGGTCGGGCCACCCTCGATGGGTCAAGAGGCGGGTCAGACCGAGGCTTCGGGGGAGCCTACGGAGGAGATGCAGTGATGGTAAGCGGGAAGGATGCGTCGGAGGAGGGGGCGCAGCAAGGTGGGAGTCCCGCAATTGGGGCCCCTCGAAAAAGATTTTGGGGAGGCTGGCGCTTGGGCTGGCCGAACTATCTGAAGAAGCCCAAGCTAGGGCCTTGGTAGAGGAGGCTGGGAGGTTGAAGGCCTCTCAGACGGAGGTCGCCCAGGCCGGTCCCTCAGGCGGGGGTGGTCAACCAGTAGCTCGGATGCTGGTGTTGAGGAGGCGTTTTCCGCCATGATGAGGTCGGCCTTGTATCCGGGCGCAGATCCTTCGGCGGACAAGTTCGCAGATCTGGAGTTGGTTGATGCTGCGTTCGGGCAGCAAGGCGTGGCTGAAAGCGTTCATCTCCTTCCCGATATCGATAACGCGACCCTGATGAGGATGACTCGGGCCTATGCCTCACGGGTGAGTTGTCATTCTCGGGTAGTGAATACATTTTGGTTGACTTAACTCTCATGCATTCACTTTTTATCTTGCAGAGTATTCTGCTTTCTCGGGCGATATGCTGGCGTCTGAGTTTGGTGACAGGGGCCAGTGTCCAAGCCAGGAGGGATAATGCCGAGCTCCAGTCGCGACTGAAGGTGTCTGAGAAGTTCGAAGAACTCATGGCAATTAGCGATAGGAGCTTGCAGGGGATAAGGGCGGCACATCAGGCTGCCCTGGCCGAGGTGTCCAAACAAAAGCATAGAGTGGAGGAGTTGCAGGATCTCCTGGCGAAGAACGACGACGCGTGCCTGGAGCTGGCTAGAATTGAGTCAAAACATTCCGCGGAGGTGGCGGTGATGCGGCGGGAACACAGTGAAAGTTTGGGTCGGCTGGGAAGGGAAGCCGACGACGAAAGAAGGCGCTTAATGAGAATGCTTGCGAAGTGGAGGAGAAGCTGAAGCGGCGCGATGGCGAAATTACTCACTTGAGGGAGAGTGCTAGGTGGCACCAAGGGACGATAGCTCGGGTGAGTAACGAGTTATCGCAAGCCCGGGGGGAGGTTGAAGCCAGACAGCTGAAGATCAATACTCTGCAGGAGAGGGTCGAGCTGATCGGGCTGATAGGACAAGAGCCAGGAGTGAGGCTGAAGAGCTGGCCAAAAGGTTGGCCAGGCGAGAGGGGGAGGTATACTCTCTTTTTTTTTTTTTAGTTTCTTCTACTGGTCTCTTGTGATGCCGATTGACTTCGGCTTTTTCAGATGGCGAAGTTAGAGTTGGAGGTTCGGGCTCTCCAGAGTGAGCTCGTGTCCAACCGCAATAAGAGCTCAGAACTCGAGACGGGCCAGCGAGTTCGAGGAGCAAAATGTCATCTTGCAGGCCCAAGTGACCGAGGCTGAGAAGCAGGCTGCTGAGGCCAAGATGCAGCTCGCCATACTTAAGGGGAGGCAGGACGCTATTGGCGTTGACGCCTTCCAACTCGGGATGGAAGAATGCAAACAGAGGATATTCAGTGAGCACCCGGAATGGGATCTTTCTTTCCTGAATACCGAAACTCCTGACGATGATGAATCTGAAGAAGAAGAGGAAGACGAATACATTGACGTCTCCGACGCCGATCCTGGCGCTGTCCCTGGTCCCAGTGAAGTCGCAGCTTCTGAGGGGCGGTCGCAAACTGCCGCCAAGGGGGCAAAAATATTGGAGAAGGGCGAATCTAGTCATGCTTCTGTGGATGTGACCGAAGACTCTTCTAGAGCTGACGCGGTTCCCGGCCCTTAGGAGCCATTCTTGTATCTTGTTTTTTAGAAGTCTGTCTGACGTTTCTTAATAAGAGAATTTCCTATTTTTGCTTAAGTGCTTTTCTTGCGTGGCCTCGTTGTCGTCTAGTCTCGCCTTAATCGCGAGCGACTTATGGCTCACTGATGCTCTTAGGTCATCCTTATTCCGAGATTAGGGAAACGTATTGGCTTGGGCCGACGGGCGAAGTAGGTCAGTTAGGACCGACAAGCAAAGTGGGTCGGCTGGGGCCAACAAGAAAGGTAGGTCGGCTGGGGCCGATAAGCAAAATAGGTCGGTTGGGGCCGACAAGAAAAGTAGATCGGCTGGGGCCGACAAGCAAAATAGGTCAGTTGGGGCCGACAAGCGAAATAGGTCGGCTGGGGCCGACAAGCAAAATAGGTCGGCTGGGGCCGACGAGCGAAATAGGTCGGCTGGGGCTGACGAGCGAAATAGGTCGGCTAGGGCCGACAAGCAAAATAGGTCGGCTGGGGCCGACAAGCAAAATAGGTTGGCTGGGGTCGACGAGCAAAATAGGTCGGCTGGGGCCGACAAGCGAAATAGGTCTTCGCGCTCTCTGCTATTCTGCCAACGCCCTGCTGTTCCGTAGATGATTCGGTTTTTATTTCACTAGAATTGATGATACGGCGCAGTGGGGGGCATAAAGCTGCATCAGAGCTTTCCGGAAGGTGTTCTTTTCCCATGCAGGTCATTTCAACGTGCCGCGCACGCAACCGTTTACCATTGGAGAACATCATTTTCTCAGGATGATATTCTGAACCTACCAATTTTCGTAATGCCAGTGGGCGATCCTCCTCATTTAATGATCGCGATTCGGGATCAAAAGGAGATCATTGCATGCGTCTCAATTTAGGTGATGGGCTCGGCACGCAACGGGACGTTGCGCCTATGCTGAGGGGCCACGTGGAGGCGTGGGCCGGACGTTTTGAATCTCGGGGCTTACAGCTTGGGTGGTTTTTTCCGGTTCGTTTCTGCCTATAAAAGGGGAAAAGAGGGGTCATGTTTGGTTATCCCCAAAGTGTCTTTCCCATCAGGGCTTCCACTATGCTTATTTCTCTGCTGTTGCGAGTGGGAGGACCGAGCTTTCCTCTTATAGGCTCCCTGCCACCGGATAGCTGGGGTGACGGGGGAGCCGCCGAAGAATGGCTCACCCTTAGGGGATGAGTCCGGAGATCATATGGAGAGCGCACAGGGAGGGCGCAGAGATCACACGGAGAGCGCACAATAACTCTTCCAGTGTGGCCTTTGCGGTTCCCCTTCGGAGACGCATGGCAGGAAGTGCACGTGGGCCCCCCATGACTCGCTTGAACTTCTCCTCCTTCCCCAATTCGGATTCCTAGGCTCAGCCGCTTGGGGGATCTTTTACCACACGGGAAGGGGGTGAAGGTGTGCCGCCCGCCGACTCTTTGTCCTTGAGACTTGGCGAGGCGTGGCGGTACACACTCGGTTTGGGAGAGCGTTCTGACGCCAGGGTCCGCTGGCCTCCAACCTGCTCGTCGAGGGGTCCCTCGGTTGGGTGGTCTAGGATGGCCATCCAGATATCTCGGTTGGGTCACCGAGATATCGTTATTGACCGAAGCCAGTCGCAACTATTGGTCCATGTCGTCCGGCTGTTATCAGCTCGAACTGATGGGATGCGACTTATCTGGTTCGGCGGTCGGATGCTGGAGCATCACAGTTGCCCAGGTCTGCTTTGGAGCAGTTGCCCGAGTTTTGTATTTTTTTTATTTTATGCATTTCAATGCTCTTGTAACGCCTGTGAGGCATTTGTAACTGATGTTGATTGGCAATAAAGAGAGTTCTGTTTTGTTTCTCAATCTCTATCTTTTTCGTGTCGAGCTTGATGTCATTGTTGTTTGTGGGGTACAAAGGCGTCTCGCTTGTCCTTAGATGAGGATCCCACGCTGTCCGAACTAATCGAGGTCCGCGAGCGACGGTTCAGAGATCATTCGGCGAAGCATGCTCCTTACTTTGGTTCGAAGCTTGGTATTTTTGTGCTTCGCTCTTACCAGAGGTCGAATTATCGCGGGTCGGCTTTGGCCGAAGTTCAGGGAATCTGTACTTTTTCCCGTCATGGTTCAGGGAACCTGTTGCTTGACCCAACCGAGGTTCGAGAGTTTTTTACTTGGCCCTGCCAAGGTTCGGAGAATTTGTTGCTCGGCCCAGCCGAGGTTCAAAGAATATTTTACTTGGCCCTGCCAAGGTTCGGAGAATTGGTTGCTCAGCCCGGCCGAGGTTCGAGATTTGGTTTCGAAGGAACAACTTAGTGGTCACTGTGAGCCACAGCGTTAGGCCCACATGGCGCTTGGTAAGGGGCGCCAGGGCGGAACGAGCGGTATATTATCATGCTTTTTTATTGGTGACGCTACTCTTCTCGAGGGGACAGGTCATTGGCTGAATGTTGGACTCCTTCCCTCTGCGCTTCCCGAGGAAGAGGCCAGCTTTAAGAGGCTCGGGGAAGCGCTGAAAGCATTTATTGCGAGGGCCGACAGATCGGAAAGTGTTCTGCTTGGGGGAATTTCTGAACAGTCTGTTCGCGCTTACCGATCTCGCTCGGGATGGGGCGCGACACATTGGATTCTGCAGGCATTGAAATGACGACACGTGGCAAGCTCTCATGGGTCGGTAGTTATGGCGTGACCAATTGAGATACCTTCCCAGCGAGTATAAATATGGCCGAGGGATATCGGTCTCAGCCATCCTTCGGTTTAAATTATGAAACAATGGCCTATCCAGGGCGATCATCAGGCGAGCTACGCACCTCGCTCAATGGCCTGCTGCGCTCGGAGAGGGGGCGCCTCAGCATCACCGTCGATGGTTTAGGACTGGCGTCGACCCTTGCGAGCAAACAGCAGCTCGTGAGGGTCGTCGAAGAGTACATGGATGTGGCCACAAAGGAGGCTGAGGCCCTGCGCCGGGTGGCGGACCGGCAAAGAGAGGAGATCGCGTCCCTTCGTCAGCAAGTGGCTGACCTCACAGAGCGCCTGGAGGGCCTGCTAGCCTTCGGGAGCGACTCCGAACCATGATCCGGGGCCTCTGTTTATCTTTTGTTTTTTGTCTATGTTTTTCTGTCTCTTTGTAATCCCCTTTTTTTAAATGAAAATGGATCTGCTTTGGAAATCCTCTTCTTCTTCGAGAATTATAGCCTTGATCCGCATGATAAATTAGGGTGTTGGCGTGGGCCCATCGTTTTGTACGTTGATATAGACGCTTTGAACGACGGGTTATAGGGGCGTTACCCAAAGATTTTTAGCAGTAGAGGGGAATCTCCTAGCTCTGCTCGGGGCTTTTGGCCGATTACGCGGGGCTTAATGGCCCCTTAAAGGGGTTTTGCCAATGGTGGCTTCTTTTTTGTGCGTCGACGGTTTTAGCGTGCTCGTTTTCAAACCGGACGAAGTTATTTGGGGACTATTTGGAAGTCACTTGGCTTTAATCTCAGCCCGAATGATTTTTGGCTCTGCCAACTCGTTGCCTGGCTCGGCCGAGGTTCGGAGGACACTTTACTTGGCCCTGCCAAGGTTCGGAGAATTTGTTGCTCGGCCCAGCCGAGGTTGGAGAATATTTTACTTGGCCCTGCCAAGGTTCGGAGAATTTGTTGCTCGGCCCAGCCGAGGTTCGGAGAATATTTTACTTGGCCCTGCCAAGGTTCGAGAATTTGTTGCTCGGCCCAGCCGAGGTTCGGAGAATATTTTACTTGGCCCTGCCAAGGTTGGAGAATTTGTTGCTCGGCCCAGCCGAGGTTCGGAGAATATTTTACTTGGCCCTGCCAAGGTTCGGAGAATTCTGTTCAAGCAGATAACTCGGTTGTATCGAGGATTGGTAAGCAGTATCTGTTTCTTCTTGCAATTTATGGTAATGCAGTGCATAACAATTCACACAGCAGGTTGCGAAGAAATAGATAACTGGGAATGCATAGTGAGGCATATGAAGATGAATTCAGAGAGGACATACCCTATTGATAATATTTATGAAGGTTGTCCGAGTTCCACGTTCGGGGAATGGACTTCCCATCCAGATCCTGCAGCTTGTAGGTTCCCGGTCCAATAATCTCCGCTACTTGGTATGGGCCCTCCCAGTTTGGCGCCAGCTTTCCTTGCTCCAGCGGTTTGGAAACAGAGGCCTTTCGGAGGACAAGGTCGCCAGGCAGGAAGGCTTTTCCCTTGACCCTGGAGGCATGGTACCGGGCCACCCTCTGTTGATAAGCAGCCGTTCTGATCCGGGCCTTCTCTCTGATCTCCTCTACTAAGTCGAGGTTGGTGCGGAGCTGTTCGTTGCTAGCTTCCTCTGAGTAACTATCCACCCGCAACGATGGGAGGCCTACTTCCACGGGTATAACGGCTTCTGTGCCAATAGCCATTCGGAATGGGGTTTCGCTCATCGGGATTCTCGGGGTGGTGCAGTAGGCCCATAAGACATGATGCAGCTCATCCGCCCACCTGCATTGGGCTCTGGAGAGGCGAGCTTTGATTCCCTGGAGGAGGGTCCTGTTGGTCACTTCGGCCACTCCATTGGCTTGTGGGTGCCTGACCGAAGTAAGGTGGTGACGGATTCCGTGCTCCTCACAAAACTGGCGGAATTTGGAGTTGTCAAACTGCTTACCGTTATCGGTGATTATAGTGTAGGGAGGCCGAACCGGCAAATGATGGACCTCTAAACGAAGTCTCTGGCCTGCGCCTCGGTAATTTGTGCAACTGCTTCCGCCTTGACCCATTTGGTGAAGTAGTCAATGGCGACGAATAGGAATTTCCGCTGTCCCGTGGCAAGCGGGAATGGGCCGAGGATGTCCATCCCCCATTTGGCAAAGGGCCAAGCGGAGGATATAGAAACTAGCTCGACGGAAGGGAGTCTTTGGATGCTTGAATGTCTCTGGCAGGGGTCGCAGGCTCGGACCAGATCATCCGCATCTCTTTGCATGGTCGGCCAGTAATAGCCTTGTTGCAGCACTTTGTGGCAGAGGGACTGGCTTCCCAAATGGTTGCTGCAAATCCCTTCATGTACCTCGCGTAGAGCATAGTCCGCTTCGGATGGGCGAAGGAATCTAAGCAGCGGCATGGAAAAAGACCGTTTGTAAAGCTGGTCGCCAATCAACACGTAATGAATGGCCTGCAGTTTTAGCTTTCTAGCCTCTCTTCGGTCGGACGGAAGCGACCCTTCTTTGAGATATTTGAGGATAGGGTCGAACCAGGATGGTTCGGCCTCAACTTGCATTACTCGGTCGGCTTCCGTGATGCTCGGCTTTTCCAGAGTCTCCAGGTGGAACTTCTGCTCGGCATCCATCGTCTCCGCGGTTTCCAATCGGGAGAGTAGGTCGGCGGGCATTCTTAGATCTGGGAATCTGAATGATTTCAAATTCGGCAAAGTGGGGAAGCTGGCTACGCACCTCCTGGAGATATCGAATCATGTTCGGCTCCCGGGCTTCAAACTCTCCCCGAACATGGCCGGCTACCAGCTGAGAGTCGGTGAAGGCATTAAGCTTTTCCACCTTCAGATTGCGGGTGATCCAGAGACCGGCTAACAGGGCTTCGTACTCGGCTTCGTTGTTGGAAGCCGGGAAGGAGAATCGGACGCCATATTCGAAGGTCATCCCCTCAGGACTGGTAAGAACTAGACCCGCGCCGGAGTGATGGGCATTGGATGACCCGTCAACATAGAGGAGCCGCCGGGCTCCAGACTTTGGCTCTTCAAGGGAGTTTGGGGTAGAGCCGTCCTCCGGGATTGTACACTCGAGGAGGAAGTCGGCTAGCACCTGGGCTTTGATGGCTGGACGAGGCTGAAAATGTATGTCATGCTCGCTTAGCTCGACAGCCCATTTTGTCATTCTCCCCGATGTCTCGGGATGGTGGACTACCGCCTTGATGGGTTGGTCAGTCAGGACCGTCACGAATGTGCTTGGAAGTACGGCCGTAGCCTTCAAACTGAGGTGATTAAGGCCAGCACCATCTTTTCAATCCTACTGTACCTCATCTCTGCATCGCGGAGCAGCCTGCTCACATAGTATATTGGCTTCTGGACTTTGCTTTCTTCTTTGACTAGCACCGAACAAACCGCACCCTCTATAACGGCCAGGTACAAGAATAGGGTTTCTCCCGGGGCTGGACTACTGAGGAGTGGGGGCAAGCCGAGGTACTTTTTGAGATCTTGAAATGACTTCTGGCATTCGGGAGTCCACTGGAAGTTTTTGGCCGATCGGAGAGTTTTGAAGAAGGGGACGCATCTCTCAGCCGACCGCGCCCCAAAGCGGTTAAGGGCCGCTATCCTCCCGGTTAAGCGCTGGACCTCTTTAACAGATGCTGGGGGAGCCATTTGTTGGAGAGCTTGAATCTTCTAGGGGTTAGCCTCGATACCCCGCTGGGAGACCATGAAGCCAAGGAATTTTGCGGAATTGACGCCGAAGGCACACTTGGTCGGGTTGAGTTTCATCCCATATTTGCGTAGTGTTGAAAAGCTCTCCGAGAGGTCCTCGACATGCCGCGGTGCTTCCTTGCTCTTGACCAGCATGTCGTCCACATACACCTCCATGTTCCAGCCGATTTGCTCCTTGAACACCTTGTTAACCAGCCTCTGGTAGGTTGCCCCTGCATTCTTAAGACCAAAAGGCATAACATGGTAACAGTAGGTACCTCGGTCGGTTATGAAGGCGATCTTTTCTTCATCCTCAGGGGCCATTCGGATCTGATTATATCCCGAATAGGCGTCCATGAATGACAGCATTTGGTGGCCTGAGGTGGCGTCCACGAGCTGGTCAATCCGAGGAAGGGGGAAGCTGTCCTTCGGGCAGGCTTTGTTGAGGTCGGTGAAGTCGATGCAGATCCTCCACTTGCCGTTCAATTTTTTCACCATGATGACATTTGACAGCCAGCTCGGATAATTTACCTCTCGGACAAAATTGGCCTTGATGAGCTTGTCGACCTCTTCTTCGATGGCCTTTTGCCGCTCTGGGGCAAAGCTCCTCTTCTTCTGCTTAACGGGCCTGTGCATCTCGTCCACGTTGAGACGATGGACGAGAACCTCAGGGCTGATCCTCGGCATGTCGGAGGCGGACCAGGCAAAGATGTCAGCATTACTCCAGAGGAATCTGATTAATCTGTGCCGAGGCTTTCCTTCGAGCAGCGACCCAATTTTTACAGTTCGGTCGGGCTGAGCTTCGTCCAATGGCACCTCCTCCAATTCCTCTTCCGGTTCTCCCCGCTGTTCGGCAAAGTCCTCGCGAGCATCTAGCCCGTCAACCTCCGGCATTCTAGACTGAAGTCTCGTAACAAAGCATTGCCGAGCCATGGCTTGACTTCCCGAACCACTCCAACTCCTCGCTCGGTGGGGAACTTCATAGACAGATGCGGGATGGAGACAACTGCCTTGAGGGACATTAGACCGGGCCTACCGAATATGGCGTTGTATGGGGATCTGAGGTCGGTCACTAGGAAGTCTGTCTGTACAATAGTCACAAGGGGCCAGGTTCCCGCGCGGACCGTCAGGGTGACGACCCCTTCCGGGACAATGACGTCGCCTGTGAATCCCATCAAGGTGGAATCCATGGCTCGAAGGTTTTCCATGAGCAATTTCATCCTGGAAAACACACCGAGGTACAAAACATTTCCCGAGCTTCCACTATCAACGAGGATTCGGCTTACATCATAATTGTTCAAATTAAGGGATACAACTAGTGCGTCATCGTGGGGGAGTTGTATCCCCAGAAGATCATCGTCGGAGAAGGAGAGCTCGCCTGTCCTTGCCTTTTTTAGCGCCGATTCTTCACCACCGCCCCTGGGGCTCGATCCGTCGGCCTCTTCAATCATGTTGATGCGGCCGATCACAGGCGGATTGGGTGGAGGAGGAGGTTGTTGGATCTCGGGCTGGCGGTCACCTCCTCATGGTGGCTCGGGCGCTCTCCTAAACTGATCCAGTCGTCCCCGCCGGATCAGCCTCTCAATCTCATTCTTCAGCTTCCAGCATTCTTAGTGTCATGACCGTGCTCCCTATGGTAGCGGCAGTACTTGGCGGGATCTCTTCGGGTTGGGTTCCCTCGGAGAGGCACTGGCCGGGGGAGCTGGCGCTATATTTCCATGAGGATTTGTGCCCGGGCACGGTCAGCGGGGTGTAATGATCGAATCGCCTGGGAGGACTCCGGGAGTGATTCCTTGGCGGCAGCGGGGGGACTCTTTGGCGGCGAGGCGGACTTGGTCGCTGGGCGGGACGGTGCCTGTCGGGGACTTTAGGCTCCTTCTTCTTTGCTTGCTCAGCGCGGGCGACTCTCCGCGATTCCTCGACCCTAGCATACTTGTCCGCAAGGGCCATCATATCAGAGAGACATGGGGGGTAGCTGACCTCCATAGCCAGGTAGAAGTCGCTCTCCTTCGAGACTCCCCCCGCCAGGGCGGACATAGCCACCTCATGATTAAGGTGGTCCACCTCTAACATGGCCTTGTTGAAACGGCCAAGGTAATTCCTCAAGGACTTGCCCTCTCTCTGCTTGACTTCGGAGAGGGAGTCGGATCTTCGTCGGTGGCGCGACTGCTGACGAATTGGCCAATAAAAAGGTAGCTCAGCTCGTCGAATGAATCGATGGAACCTGGCTTCAAGGCGTTGAACCAGGTTCGGGCGGATCCTCTAAGGGTGGATGGAAAGGCGCGCAGAGGACCGCATCAGATGCTCCGTGGAAAATCATTATTGACCGGATGCTACTGAGATGGTCATCCGGGTTAGTGGAGCCGTGATAGGGTTCGACGGCTGGTAGCTTAACATGGGAGGGAATCACTTCCTCCATGATCCCCTTAGAGAAAGGGATGCCCTGTTCCGCTTTGTGCTGGGCGGATGGGCCTGCTTGGCGGCGTACATCTTCTGGATCTGACGATGGATCTCTCTTCGCCGGTCAGGGGAGGAGCTGGGCGTGAGAATCGCAAGGATGGCGTTGAATCATGGTGAGATGTCACCGGGGAGAGGGATCGGGCTCGCCGAGATCTGGGAGGATCTCTATCATAACCGCCTCGTGGGACTGGTTTGTCCCCTCTGGGCCAGTGTGGAGGATCCGTGGATTCATGCGGATCAGAGGAGGAGGCTGCCGGTGAAGAAGGAATCGCCGCCTCCTTCTGAGGATGCGAAGCAGGAGGAGCTGCAAGGCGCTCTTGAACCAGGTGGGTAAGGGCCTGGACTTGTTGAACCAGTGTAACAAACTGGTCCTGGTCACCGGGATGGCAGGCGGTGATGGGGTTTCGACCGGTGGAGGTTGCGGCGCTATACCGCCAGTCGGATCAGGCATCTGGGAAGCGACCTAATCTTAGGCTTCAGAAGTTGCTTTCCTCTGGTTGGCCATTAAAGAGGTTCTTCTCCGGATTTAGATCCTTGTCTCCTTTCTTCAAGTTTTGATGGGACTTGAGACCCTTCCTCTAGCACCAATCTGTTTCGCCGGGATCCGTCCTCCGACTCGGGCGCGGTCGATCTCCAGGAAGAGGGGGGCGGACCTGCACAAAAAGTCCACACGCAGGAGGCGCTAGGGGTAGCCCTCCGCGAAAGACCCTCCGACGCTCAAGTCAGTGGAGAAGAAATCGGTGATCAACCAGACAATGGGAAGGTGGATCTCTCCGGGAGGCCTCTCCGGGGCGGCCAATCGGAAGCTCCAGAGGGCAAGAGTGCCGACGAGCTACCGGGGAGAGCAGTGAGGAGTGTGTAAAAGATGCGTACCTGAGGGAATCTGCGAGTCTGATATTTATAGACTGTCACCTGGATCTTGAGCATCATCTGGAAGGTTCAGAGGTTGTTGCGATATGGAGGAGGACAGAATCAGGCGTTGCGGGCCGTTAGAATCCGTATCCCATTTGTTAAGGGATCGATGGCTGGGAGAGCTCCTTGATGTCTCGAGATCTGGTTGAGTAGACCTGGGGTGGTTATGATAGGTTTTAGGCCACGCCTCGATATGATTCCTTGTCTAGGATGTCGTTTTGGTAAGCCTGGGCTCTCCTGCGTCAGGTTTGCGGAGGTAGGTGTTAGATTGTGGATCGCTTGATGAAGCCGAGCTACGGAAGCTCGGAAGAGCCGAGCTATAGAAGCCCGGAAGGGCCGAGCTACGGAATCCCGGAAGGGCCGAGCTACGGAAGCCCGGAAGGGCCGAGCTACGGAAGCTCGGGAGAGCTGAGCTATAGAAGCCCGAAAGGGGCCGAGCTACGGAAGCTCGGGAGAGCCGAGCTATAGAAGCCCGGAAGGGGCCGAGCTATGGGAGCCCGGACGGAAACAGGTCGGCCTTAGCCGCATCGCACGAATATTGATGCAATGATGATTTTACCCCCCAACAAGTACATTTAAAAATTGAGAATCAACCCCTAGCTACCAATCTTTCAACAAAGCTGTACGTAGGAGATAAGTTCGATTGGATTTCGAGTTAGGCATATATTTATTTGGACACAGATTAGATTCGGATTTGGATGCCAAATTTTTTTTTGGACCTAATTAAGCTCAATCTCTAGCCCGGAAAGGATTTTGGACCTAAGCTCAATAATGCAGGTTCTGGCTAGAACCCAACCCACCCACCTAGGCTCTTAATTTATGGCTCGTTCTTCTAGCAACAAGTGACTGGCCTCGGCTCAAGAATTTAAGAACCACCTACGACGCAGAAGTTTACTCATCGTCTCTTTCAACGATATGCGCAATGCATGTTCTCTATTAATGGATTAATATCTAATATCCAATGATTTAACATGGAAGTTCTGTCAATGATAAGCTAAATACTGTACACCTTTACAGCAAAAGTGCCAAATCGAAGAGCCCCTACACCATTATATATATACCGCCTGTGTCAAAATCTTGAGCCATCTGAAATCACTGAACAATTTGGCAGTTGCTTAGATGGAAAAGATATCCATGACAACCATAAGGTGGCGACCAAGTACTCCAACTGAATGCATGCTATTTGGTTAATAGAAATCCATGCCATGGCAAAATCCATCTCCTATGCGGCAAACTTCAGCTTCTCCGCCACTGCCAAAAGAGAGGAATTTCCTTCACAAGCTTGATTTTGCAGGTCAAATTAAACCTCCTAGCAATTTGCATCCATTGCTACGGCTCTTATGACGGACAATATAATGCTAGTCCATGACGAATGAGACTCAATAGCATACCCTGTACGAAAATCATATGGTACCGATTTATATTGTTGTGGTTGCAGATAAAGTCCATGATTATTTCTTACGAGACTCAATAGCTTCACCTCATGATGTTGCTTCCGTGAGTAACTGCGGAGAAGAGGTTTTGCCAATCTATACCGCACGGCTAGCTTATCAGAAGAATGAGTTCTGAAAACAAAACAGAAAAGGTGGTGCAGAGCCATTGTCAAACTGATATACGTTATCAGAGATTAGTTCATATATTATTTCTTCATTAATCAACTAAAAAGGGATACTTTTTATCAACCTGTAGAAACTTAGCTTTTGTTATTTCTCACTGTTTATAGAGCTGCAATTTGTAATTTGGGACCTTTTGCTAGATTCATTCAAGAAAGTGGCAATAGGCTTTGCTAGACAGGCCTTGAAAGAGCAGTGCTGTTGAATGATGGAACCGTACCTTAATTATTAGATATGTTTGGGGTTTAATCTAGTTCCATATCTTCGGGATATTGTATTCCTTGAAGGTCTTCATTGCTCGGAGATGATCCAAGTTCCATATCCTGAGGGTACTATATCCCTTGAAGGTCTTTATTGCTCAGAGGTAATCCGAGTTTCATATCCTGGGAGCATCGTATCCCATGAAGGTCTTCATTGCTCGGAGGTGATCCAAGTTCCATATCTTAGGGCACTGTGAGATCCTTATTTGAAAAGATGAGCCACTTGCACCGAACCTTTTCAAATTGATTCTCCTCTTCGCTTAGTCATAATTGGTAGGAAATGGTATTGATAATCGTTTTAACAGCGCTAATCGCCATTAGGTTTGACAGGATAGTTGTTGTTGCACCCCATCATCCGTGCAGTAGGAGAGACTGGATAGGGGGATCATGGCCGCAATGTTGAATTGTGGTGAGAGAATATTGGAGATAAAGAGTGAGCCCAATGGAATCTGGGCAGGCTCCTATCTACTCCCCTCCATGGTGCCAGTTTAACTTCTTTATGGCCGGGCTGTCGCGGAAGGCTGATGGCTTCTAGTGGATTGAGCGGAGGGACCACCGGTAGGATCGAGATGATTGTTCCGCCAAGAAGTTGCTGAGTAGATTAGTGGGAAGATGAACTCCATGAAGCTTCTGCACTAGTTATAACAGGGCTTGAACTTGTTGGACCAGCATGGCAAACTGGTCCTGGATGACTGGGGCTACTAGTGGTGGAGGAACCTCGGTCGATGATGGCTATGAGAGCACCGTGTTATTTGTGGGATCAGGCATTTGAGAAACGGCTTGATCAGGAGCATCTATGGTTGCTCTCTTACAGTTGGCCATTGAGGAATCATCGTTCTTGTCAAGAACATTGTCTCCTTGATTACAAGTTTAAAAGGACTTGAGGCCCTTCCTCTAGAGCCAATATGATGCTGCTGAAATTCGTTCTCTGGCTTAGGGGCGGTGCACATCGGGATCCGAGTAGCGCTCTTCCGTCCGGATGGACCTGCAAGGCAGTTTTTGCATAGAAAGCATGAAGGGTGGTCCCTGCGAAAGATCCTTCAATGTCCAAGTTAGTGAAAATCTCCAACAATTAGATGAAAGGAGAAGGCTCCAGCAGAAGGATCTTCCTTCGTTAGATAATTTTTCAGGAGTAATGGCCTTTGCTAGAGTTTTTTTTTGGCTTAAATTTCCTTCGAGAGTGTACTTAGGGGTCTTGGGACTTAGTATTTGTACGCCGCCGAGGAGGTGGCCGTTATCTAATTTTTGGGGTGCATTTTAGGGAGTTGGCATCCGATAAGGCTAGAATCCCAATGGTTACGGGGATCGGCAGTTGATGAAGCTGACGGACGCTTTATCAAAAATTTAAAATCTTGTTGATCATAGACGGAGTGCTGTATTTGGCTCTCATTTCTTTTGGAAAGCTCATTCTGCGATCCTTGTGATTGGGGTGGTTCATCCTCTAAGATATCCGGTGTAGTTTGAAGTAGCAATGGTGCTTATGTTGAAGGGACAAGGATCGATCCTAGTGAGGTAGCTCGGCTCTAACGAGGCTCGAAGTTAGCTCGGCCTTTTCGAGGTGCTAAGATAGCTTGGCCCTGCTGAAGTTTAGAGACTGACTCTGGTGTCGGCGTCGAGACTGACGATGGCATCGACACTAACTCTGAAGTCGGTGAGAAGACTGACTTTGACGTCGATGCCGAGACTAACTCTGGTGTCGGCACTAGGACTAACTCTTGCTGTCTATTGGACCATAGTCTAGTCAATTCAAACATAGCTTGATTTTAACCAAATTAAAGATAACTCAACCTTTGTTAACTTGACCTTTGTCATCGAGCATGTTTATTGATGCGGTGACAATTTTCTTCCACATCAATATCCAATCTCACACATTCTGTGATGGAATGCTCAATATCCGCATAGTCGCCGGTGTCACCCTGATTGGAAGAAGAGAAACTGCGTCGGCTAAAGAATGCAGAAGCTTTGGCGCCTAGACCGTAAACTCTATGATCATTTGGCTATGTACCTGTTAGTGTATGCCCTAAATCCAATTGGATTGAATGTTGTATACATTCTATGAATACAAATCAAATAAAATGATTTCTTTATCTATCCAGATGTCTTTTATTTGATATATTTGTCTATGAGATAAAGTCCAAAAGAATGTGAACAGTGCATATGGAATTTGTAATAGAGATTACAAATTGTGAGATCCAAATTGCACGTTATGATTTAATTCTTTAAACTTCTCTAATCGATGTGTAGATGGGATTGGACACCATCGAACACCGTGAGACTGGCACACATTGCATATCCTCACCCTTGGGGTGAGCAGCTGATTTCACAAGCTGAAGTATGAAGATACTTGGATAGGTATGTGGATGCTTGTTATTGTAACGATGCATTAGATGACCCATACAGAGATCCCATATGGATATTCTATATAGTGTCGATGGTTGATCTCTAATGACGATGGTATGAGTGATCCTTTGACTTGAGATCTTCATTGCATCTCATGTATGGATTGTCATACTTTGACAATATCCAAACGTCGCTCTAGCCATGGGTGGCAAATATGGTGTCGGTTGGGTATGACATAAGCACATGAAGATGGTGTTTGATCAAGACAGGATTCGTCTTCCTTGATAGAAAGTGTTATATCCCACGGCCACTTGATGGATTAAATTGATTGTTAAATCCTTGTAAGGTTGAGTTGGAATTCGAAATGGTTTCGAAGTTCTAATTTATATGAGTCAACTTTTTCTGAGATCAAGTAAACAAAGATCAATTACAGGGTTGACACATTCCATACAACTGATTGATTTGGGATATGTGACGAAAGGATTTGATCATACGGTAACCGTTCATGGATAGGTGTTGTTGATGGTCATGTCAACAAAACCTTTAGCAGTTAGGTGGTCATGATGCTTTGCTAAAGGATTCTCATGATCTATAATCATGTTGTTAATTTGGACAAAGAGATGTTCAATCATTCTTAGGGTCTGTGATTAGGACATGATTATTGCCAACATGTTAAAGGGCTTAATGGGTCACACGCATTAAGGAGAATTTTGGATGAATTAAAATGAGAATTAAATTAGATTTAATTCAGATAAGATGATCAATTAAATAATTGGGTAAGACCCAATTTAAAGAAGATAAAATAATAATGGATATGATCCATTATAGTAGAAAGAATGTTAAGGATAAATTATTTGTGCATATGATGAACAAATAATTGGATACCCAAATATGACTTGATCCATGTGATGGATGGCTCTAATTATTCGAGTATGGATGAAAAATCTCAGCCATGTGAAGATGAAATCATGCCTATGGGATGAGGCATGATGAATCTCTACGGTTCGATGATGAACACGTACAGATTGTGGCATGTAGTTATGAGATAACTTACTCCTAATTTCAAAGGCTACGATTATGACACTTGGATTAATGTTACCATATGTATGGGAGTTTCTTCTATTTCCTTGGATTACTGTTACCATGACGTTACCATGAAAAGAGGTCTCTTCTGTTTCCTTGGATTAACGTTACCATGACATTACCATGAAAAGAGGTCTCTTCTTCTCCTTGAAACATTTCTTTCTCTCCCTCTCTCTATAATATAGTTCCTTCCTCCTAGGAAGGGTGAGCGTGAGAAGGAAAAGATTAGATCTTTTAGATCTTCGGAGATATTTTCTGCTTTGAATATTTCTATAAGGGGATTCAAGAGGCACTAGCACCCCTCTCCCTAAGTGTCATCTTCATACCTTGAAGGTTTCATCCACTCTTCTCTGCGTGGATCACCGTTAGAGGCCGGACACGTGGACGGCTAGTGGCAGAGGATTCACCGGCTTCATCCTTTTCTACATCGATAAAGGACTCAGGTATGAATAAATCTAATATTTTAGATTTTATTTATAATTTAATGAATCTGTTCCTAAGGATCCTAGGCATCTGAGAATTTTGTATTATATCTTCTGCTATATTTTCATAAATTTGATTTATATCTAGAATACATAATTCTCAATAGTGGTATCAGAGCCACCTTAGGCTACAGATTCATTAATCTGATAGGATACTTTGAGTCAATATGATTGATAATATGAGCTTTTATTATACTTAAAATCCCGAATAGTTTTCATATATTGATAATAAATCTAAAATATAATAAAATATTTATTATTTGATGACAAACAATATTATTTAGATTTATGCATGTTCATTATCATGTTAAAATAGAGTACTTTGATATATGATATCAGAGATAAAGATTTATTATATGATAATAAATAATAATTAATTTAGATTTAATCATTATGTGTCATGTTAAAATAGTAATTATGCATGATAGATACTATATGCTGAAATCCTAGAAATCATGTTTAGGATTTAATTTTAACATGATTATTGATATGATTAAGATATGATATTCTTATGATAATGAACATTGAAAACTTAATTTGGATATTTAGATCAAGATAAGATTGTGATTAAATATAATCATATGAAATTTAAAATTTTATATTTTGAATCTAAAATCTTATCATGACAAGAATATGATTAGGGTTTGTTAGAAACATTAGGATTTACATGGGATGTGAAACCGATATGTCATAACATGTAATTAAATGATAAGAAAATTTAAAATTTGAATTAAGAATTCTTATCATAATATCCTAACAAGATCACTATCTATAGTTATCATAAAATGTAATAGATGATAAAGATTTAGGAAACTTAGACTTAACCACATCTTTGCTTGATCCTATGATTCCAATATTGGTCTGATCAATTAGGCTTACATACATTGGTGTCTAAGATAAGTGTGATTATGGTTTTTAATTGATCCGTTCGCTACCTGGGAAAACCCATTCAATGGGATCGAAGGGTATGCTAAATAGGACCCTATTGATCAGCTAATCTGGCTATTATTATGAAAAGCTCTTAATTGATTAGATCAATAAGGTTAATTAGGATAGAAGCAATAGATTTGGTCACATGATTAGGGTTTCTGTATCAGATAGTGGTCAGGGATCCTAATTTGATTAGGAATCCCAAATCATAAGATTTGATCTTATGATATTTTTTAAGTTAATAAAGATTAATCTAAAATCTACATATAGGATATGTAATCTAGCATAGTACAAATGTTGTAGATGTAGATGGGACCTATATGTGCTAAATCCCTCCACGAATATTAAGTCATAAGCCTTCCATTGTTCACATAATACAAAATCATTAGGTCATGAGATTTGTCATGCCAAAGCCGAGGTCGAGTGTACTTATGAGGAGTTGATTATGGAATAATGGGTTGACTTAACTAGATTAGCTGGCATAATTGGCCAAATTCAGGGTTAGCCTAATCTAGAGGCAAACTTTAGGATGATCACATATGGATGTGATTGATAAGGCAATGTCCCCTAAATGATCTAGGAGTCACATTAGATGTGATTGATGATAATCTACCAAATTTGGCTTAACAAGATTTGTTGTGCCAAAGCCAAGGTCAAGGTAATTCAAATAAAGATCCTAGCCCACTAAGGAAATTGAATGCCAATTCTTAAGATTAATAGAGAGGGCTATTAACCTTGATAAAATAGTAGGAGAAACTAACTTAATTAAAAATCTAGAATTGCCATATTAAGTTGGTGATTAGTATTTATAGTAATTGACTCGTTCTAATTTTATGTAGGTTATCAAAAAAACTATGAGTGTAAACATCAACCTTAGGAATATTTTAGAATTCAACAAATTGACTGGACTCAACTTCCCTGATTGGCTAAGGAATGTAAGGATCGTTCTTCGATCTAAAAAAATTCTTTTTATCCTAGATGAGGTTGCACCGGAGGTCCCACCAGCGGATGCTCTGACTGAGGTTCATGTGATATACAACTGATATAAAAATGCTGAAGACATGGCCACATGTTTGATGTTGGCTTCGATATCACCTGATCTTTAGAAACAGCATGAGCATATGAATACACTCTAAACCAAGTTTCGTCTAAGTTGGTCAATTCCACTCCCTATGAGATATGGTGTGGAAAGAAACTAACCCTTAGTCATCTAAGGATTTGGGGTTGCTACGCTTATGTAAAGCGTAATGAGTCGGACAAGCTAGGAGCTAGATCTGATAAGTGTAATTTTGTGGGGTATCCTAAAGAAACAAAAGGATACTACTTCTACCACCCACTCGAGCAAAAGGTTTTTGTCTCAAGGCATGCCATATTCCTAGAGAATGAGATTTTTCTAAGAAATGACAGTGGGAGAAATATTGAGATTAGTGAAACTCAAGAACCACAAATTGACACAGACCGATTAGATGACATGGAGCAAATGCCAAATGCTGTGGGAGTTGAGCAGGAGACTCAACTCACATTCAAGCAACATTTACGTGGGCCTCTATCAGAAATGATGGAGCAACAGGTAGCTCCAAGTATACATCAGCTATGTAGGTCTAGTAGAACACATCATATTCCTAAGAGATATGGATTTCTTATAGAAGATGATGAGCCTACTAACTACAAGGAAGCAATTTGTGACATTGACTCCAAGAGATGGCTTGAAGCCATGAAGTCTGAAATGGACTCCATGTACGATAACCAAGTATGGACTTTGGTTGATCCAC
>UESW01003038.1:0-62691 GCA_900491605.1 Calamus simplicifolius | reverse complement strand
AAGTAGAAGTCTCCTCCTTCCGTTGAAGGAAGTATTGTCGCCTGATGATGGCCCGACTAATTATCCTGGCATCTCATCAGCAGACATCTTGTGGATATATTGCTCCTATCTGGAGGAGCTATCATATGGTGCATCGAAAGGAGAGTCATCACCCATGCTAGCTGAACCCCTCCTAGCTATGAATCATCCACGACCCCTCATAGTACTGTAGATATAAAAGATTTGTAATAGATCAACTTGAATAATCAAAAAAAGCATAAAACAAAATTTTTTGTTTCTAAATATAATCAGAGGTATAAACATAGTTGTTAGAACCAGACCAAATCGGTCATTGGACCGGGACCCAGAGGCCAAGCCGGTCTGGTTCTAACATAAAATCGGATATGTAAGTGATCCAAAATAACCCAATTAACCCATTCAGTTCATCCATGAACCGGTTAATCTAGCCCAAACCGGATGGGGTCATGGGTTTTATTATCATGTTAACCTTAAATTTTTTATTAAAAATTAATTTTTATTAATATAAATATATTTTTATATTAAAATAATTGATCGATGGTTCAACCAGTGACCCAACGATTGAACCAGTGACCCGATGACCCGAGCCCTTGGCCGGTTAATGTCCGGGCTGGATCTGACAACTATGGGTATAAATACTCAGTCACTATCATTTATATCCTCAAGTTTAGGTTTTCATCTGATTCTGTCCTGGATTGCAATTCATATTCATCTTCTTCATCATTTGAGATCTCATTGACATCCTTAATTTCAAGTAAAGCACATATTGGATCATTACAGATTGGATCCGGAACAAGCAAATCATCTTGAATTGCATGTGTTGCCGTGACATCTTCTTAAAAAGCTAGGGATTCAAGTGTTTGCATAGATAAGCTTACTAGCATAGAAATGATCATCCGTGGCTTTATTTTACTCACAGCCCACCAATCTTGCTTATCATTTCGAAGGTTTGGATATGTGGAGTAGTACACTTATTCAGCTTGAGATGCTAGAATGAATGGTTCATATTTGTTCAACCTTCTTCTATGATTTACTTCAACAAGATTATAATCTTGACGCAGTTTAGTCACTACAATTGGAGTTGGATTAAACCATTCAAGTTGAACAATACAGTGCATTTAATAGGCTAATCAGGATACTCAACTTCAACAATCTCCTTTAACTTTCTATAATAATTTTGCTGATTTGCACCAATAGTTTAACCTTGCATACATACTCCCCAATTTTGAGTTACACTTGAAGAACCCAAAGAATCAACGTAAAACTTGTACCCATTTACAAAATATCTGGTATATGTATTCATTCTAGACAACGACCATTGTGCTAGAGATTTAATAAAAATGTTATCAACATTCGACGAAGGATTATTAGTTTGAACAATCAGGGAACATAATAAGTATTTATATGGTATGTGCTTGATAACCTATAAGTAATGTGTAAATTTAATACTCACATGATGGTTTAACCAATATGCAAACTTTGTATAAAGTTTTAATCCAATTTCATCATTGTTGATGTAAGGATATTGTTGTCTACACATATCACAAAACATCCTTGAAAATAATAGTTTATATCAACTTAGTTGAAAATAATATAAAGAAATAAATTACATGGATAAATTGAATTGAAGGAATAACATCTTACTCTATAAACGGTTCCACTTCAGAGCAGTTTATCAGAATATAATTATGAGCAGCTTTAAACTCTTCGTTCAACATATATCTCCTATTTTTAGGGCCAAATGACTACCAATAGTCTTAAAAATGAAGATGCTTCCATCATCTACTCTAAATGGCTATCCACAACCATCTAAATTATGTGGTACTTTTTAATTCTTAGTTTGGACATGTTCATCGAAGTAGTGCGATGCAAAATTCAATGACTACTCCATCAAATATGCATTGCATATTGATCCTTAAACTCTTACCTTATTTTGAATATTTTTTTTAATTTCTTCATGTAACTAAAAGATTATATTTGAAAACAAGATAAGATACTCAATATAGTGAACATAATAAAATAAAATATTTACACAAAGTAAGTTACCTCTCAAATGGGTACATCCAACGATATTGAAGAGGTTCAGCAGTCCGAGCTTCGTATGCCAAATAAACAAGTAGACGTTCCATGCAATTAAAAAAACTTTGAGAAAAAAATCATTTCAATTTACATAAAATAATTGAAATCTCTTCTTCAAGTCTTGCCATGTCATTAGTTCTAATAACTCTTGCTGTTAGCTCTTTGAAAAATATACTGATCTCTGTTAATGCTTTCCACTCATTGGCAGGCAGTAATTCATGAAATGCAATGGGCATCAACCGCTGCATAAAAATATGGTAATCATGGTTTTTCATGCCAAAAATTCTTAACTTATGCATGTTCACACATCTACCCATATTTGAAGCATATCCATTAGAAAATTTTAATCATTTCAACCAATTACATAGTTCTACTTTCGAATTCCTATCAAGCATGTAGCAAGCCTTTGGATATTTACCATCAACAACTGATCTTGCAAGTTCAGGACGCCGACAGTACTGATTAAGTTTCTTTCTTAATTTAATAGTGTCCTTTGTTTTTTCTGGAACATTCATCACCGTATGAAATATGTTTTCAAATTTTTTTTTTTGATATGGATCACATCAAGGTTATTTCTAATTAGATTTGTACTTCAGTATAGCAACTCCAAAAAAATACTTTTTTTTCTTCAGCCATGCTCTCTACATATTTGATCATTTATTGCATCTGCACCATCTTCCAAAAAATTCATCAACCTTAATTGTTCAATACACTCTAATATTTCCTGCCCACTCATAATAGGTGTTGCATTTGTTTTAATTATCGTGTTCTTAAGAAATGGAGTCTTGTTTTTTCTATAAGGATGCCTAGATGGTAGAAACTTTTTATGATTATTAAACCATGATTGTTTATCATTTTTGGATAATGTGAAAGCATCTGAATTATTCATGCAATAAGGACAAGCTAAACAACCAGCAGTGCTCCACCCAGAAAGCATGTCATATACCAAAAAGTCACTAATTGTCCATATTAGGGCTGCTTTCATAATGAAATTCTGCTTCATTGAAATATCATAGTTCATAACCCCTTCTGCCCATAATAATTTTAGCTCCAAAATTAGGGGTTGTAAAAAGACATCTATCTCCTTTTTAGGATTTGATGGCCTTAGTACTAACACTGTCAAAAAATATGGAAGAGTCTTTCATGCATAGCCAGAAGGATACATTAAGCACTGTTACAATTACTGGCTAGCAAGAGTATTGCTGTCTAGATTATCTAAATGGTTGAAATTCATTTATGCATAAAGAAAGCCTAGCATTTCTTTTTTTTTTTAAGAAAAAATTAGGATGCATATCATTAAAATGCTCCCATACTATAGATTCTAATGAATGGAACATAACACCCTCTTCTTCTTCATGTTCTGCATGCCATCTCATATCTGAAGCTGTAACCTTTGGTTGTTACATGCTTTGCAACCGTAGTACCAATCAAAAGTAATGCATTTTTTTAAAAGCAATGGGTCTCATCCTAGTTGAACTTTTCCTTGTCATAAACCGGGGTTCATCACAAATTTTACAAAACTTCAAACTGCATCTACACTCCAATAAAGCATGCAATTATTCTTGCAGTAGTTAATCTTTTGAACAAGTAAATCAAGCCCATGCAATAATTTTTTTATTTTATAAAATGTATCAGTCACAACATTATCAGATGGTAGTACCTCTTTCATTAATCTAGCAACTGAATCAAATGTCGCTTCAGATAAGTGATGTTCAACCTTAATGTTCAGCAACCAAGCTGCAACAAACAGTTGTGAATGAGTTTTACACCCAGGCCATAATTGTTCATTTGCAGTACCTAGCATGTCATAGAAATTTTGGCTTTCTAGATTTGGTTCCTCATAAAAGTGGCTTAGATTTAAGCCCGAACCCTTTGCATCCATTACCATTTCTTCATATTGATTTAAGTTGTCATATTGATTATAATTTTTAGCTCCCATGTCATAATTTTTTACTGCAACATTATAATTCTTTGTTATTTTATAAACTATATCTATCCCCCGATTGCTTAATTCTTCCCTAACCTCAGTTTCTTCATACCAGTACCAGTTGTAGTAACCGAACAGAAAACCCTTTTCACAAAGATAAATTTTAATTGTTTCAACATCCCTATAAGCTTTATCGACACTTTCTCATATTACACGAACATCTGATTCTAGATCCATCCATCCATTTTAGTTGACTACATGCAAATGCAATAAATTCTTCTAATCCATTAACAAATTTAGGATTAAAAAAAATATCCTTAACCCTTTGATGCATCCATGAGCAATCAACATTTATTTTAAAATAATTATGTATGACCTAAAAAAATACATTTCGAATAAAATATTGTGTCAGCAATATTGATATTAAAATTTAAGTAACATTTAATAATTCATCAATATAAGTAATAAACAACTAGAGTAGCATATTGTATTATTTTTTAAATCATAATGTTGCTATGCAACAGTGAACTAATATGTCATTCCTAGTACACTGCACACAATTCATTTAAGAAAAATTAATGCTAAATACCGATTGCTAATTTTTTTTAAAATTTTTCAATATCATACAACATATTAATCAGAAATAATTAACTTATATAATCAATAATTAATATATAACATTGCATATAACTGACATAGAAATAACATATTTTAATGCCATAAAATTTATATCAAATATATAATATAAAATTATTTACAATGCACATGATACCTCTTATCAGCAATATAGACCGGAAGGGAGGTGACGGCGAAAAGATCGACAGGGAGGCAACGACGGGATAGAGGAATTAAGCAGGTGGAAGGAATCTACAGACAGGGAGGGTTGCCAACTATGGGCGTGCCAGGGGTAACTGCAGGGGGGCCGGGGCTGAGGCCGAGTGTGCAGGGGGGGTGAGGGGGGGGGGGGGAAGGGGGGAGGACCAAGGGGGGGGTGAAGGGGGACCGGGGCGGAATCAGCCAAGGAAGGGGGGGGGGGCGGGGGGAAGGGGGCTAAAGCCGAGGGGGGAGAGAGGGAGGGTTGAGGGGGGTCGGGGCCGAAGGGGGAAGGGGAGAGGGGGGGTCGGGGGGAACTGGCCAAGGGTGGGAGAGAGGGGGGCCGAGGCTAAGGGGAGGGGTAGAGGGACAGCCAGGGGGGAGGGGGCCCTGGGCCGAGGGGGGGGGGGGTGGGAGAGGGGGGGCCGAGTAGGGCTGGGGGGAACCGGCCCAGGGGTAGAGAGCCGGCGAGGGAGGAGGGAGCTGGGGGCAAGGTGGGCCGAGGGGAACATGCCAAGGGACGGGGAGCCGAGGGGGTTTGGCGGGGGAGGGGGGGAGGCGAGGGGCAAGGGGGGCCGCGGGGTGCCTAGGAGGAGGGGGTAGCCGAGCAAAAGGGCGGCGTGGGGAGGGGAATCAGGGCATGTGAAAGAAGGGCTGCACGTTATAACTAGGGTTCTGACGCGTGGCCCAAGGGGAGATGCGCACACTAGTCACAGATTAGTGACGCAATGCGCATCGCTAATCGGGGGCATGCGTGTCGCTAGGCACGTGCAGGTGCCAACGATGCCGGCGCACATCGCTAGTGCCCCCATGCCTTAGTGACTTGCGAGCATCTCTCTAGACCCATGCGGGCGCCAGCGATGCATGCGCGTTGACGCCAGAGATGTGCACGCGCATCTCAGCAACACGCGCTCGCATCACTAATTAGCGACGCCTCATGAGGCATCGCTAATTAGCGATGCTCTATGAGGCATCGCTAAATAGTGATGCATCAGCAAGGCTCGTTGTGTCACTAATTTCGTTTGTCGCTAATTCATCGCTAAATTTTTTGGCATCGTTGTTTCATTGCTATTTAGCGACGCGTATTTGTGGTGTCACTAAAACCAAAAATTCTTATAGTGTATAATAAATTCAAAAGACTTGAGAGAAGATCTCAAAGAGAAAGAAAACTTGCTCTTCTAAATGACTATGTTATATACTTGCAACAACAATATTATGATATTGGTATTGAAGAAGATCCAATAACATTTTTACAAGCCATGAGAAGAAATGAATTAACTCAATGGATGGATGCAATAAAAGATGAAATGGCTTCCATGAATAAGAATCAAGTTTAGGATTTGATTGAATTAACCAAGGGAAGTACTCCAATGAAATGTAAATGGATCTTTAAAACCAAATGAGACTCTAATGGTAATATATATTGACTGATACAAAGCTAGACCGATAGCTAAAGGATTTTGTCAAAAGGAAGGAATCAATTATAATGAAACATTTTCTCTAGTTTCCTTTAGAATAGATGTAAAGAAAGGTTTCTTTAGAATATTTATGACTTTAACAGCTCATTTTGATTTAAAGCTACATTAAATAGATATAAAAATGACATTTTTTAAGCGAGAATCTAGAGGAAGAGATTTATATGAAACATGTAAAAGTATTTGAAAAAAAAGTAAAGAATAACTAGTATTCAAATTAAAGAAATCCATAAACGAAGTTAAGCTAGCTTTAAGACAATGGTTTCTTAGGTTTCATGATTTCGTTGCATTTTTTTGGATTTGAAGAGAATACACTTGATGAATGTCACTACAAGAAAAATAACTTTTGCCTACGATTTTTGCTCCTACAAATTTAAAATCATAGGCAAAAGATATCTTTCCATACGATTTTTTAAAAATCATAGGCAAAGATTCCTTAGTAAAAAAATGTATAATATAAAAAATATTTTTTTTATTTTAAAAATACTTTCCCTACGATAAAACCCAAAATCATAGGGAAAGGCAAAAACCTTTGCCTATGATTTTAGTGAAAATCATAGGGATTAGATCAACAAATTTTTGAAGGTAAAATAACCCGCCAATATTTTTTTGAAAATTTCTTTCCCTATGATTTTTATGGAAAGGCTTTGGACCTTTCCCTACGATTTTTGAAAATCATAGGGAAAGACTTTTTCTTGATCAACAAATTTTTGAAGGCAAAATTATCCGCTAATAATTTTCTGAAAAAATTTTTTCCTATGATTTTTACAAAAATCGTAGGGAAAACACTTTTCCTACGATTTTAGTAAAAGTTGTAAGGAAAGGCTGTAGACCTTTCCCTGAAATATTATCATTCTAAAACTTTCCCTACGATTTTCATGATAGTTTTTACTAAAATTATAGGGAAAGGCTTTTTCTTGATCAACAAATTTTTGGAGGCGAAATCATTCGCCAATATTTTTCTAAAAAAGTCTTTCCTTATGATTTTCACAAAAATCATAGGGAAACACTTTCCCTACAATTTTAGTGAAAATCGTAGGGAAAAACTGTAGACCTTTATTCTACGATTGTCGTAAAAATTATAGGGAAAGGCTATAGATCTTTCCATATAATAATTTTTTTATTCTAAACTTTTTCCTACGATTTTCGTGAAAATCGTAAGAAAAGGCTGTAGACCTTTACCTATGATAAATTAAAAATCGTAGGCAAAGATTTTATTTGCGTATGACATTCATAAAAATCATAGACAAAGGTCCAAAGGAAAAGCTTCCTAAACCTTACCCCCTAGGAAAAGTCTTTGTGCATCGAACTTCGGTGTACAAAGTGCGCGCGCACCCGTGCGAGCGCGCATGTAGGGGCATCGCAACCTAATGGGCCATGGCACGTGCGCTCGCATGGGCACATGGCCAATGGCTATGCCCGGTGTGCGCTTTGTACATCAGAGTCCGTTGCACAAAGACTTTTCTTACCTCCTGATGGTCCTTTTCGATCCTTCCTCTCTTTCCCCTCCTTCCTCCACTCTTCCTTTCGCCGCCATTGCCGAAAACCCTAACCCCAATTCACCTTTGAATACTAATCCTAACCCCAACTTCAATCTGAACCCCACTGCCATGACATCGCTACCTCAATCAATTTCGGCCTTTGCCCCTTTGTTCCGACCCTTGAGCGCCCCTCCCATACCCCAGTGCTCCATCCCAAATCCCAGCTTCCAAGGTCCGATGGCGCAAAACCTCAGCATCCATCCTTGTGGGGTCTTGAATCCGATTTTGATTATGCTGCTATTAAAATTAATCTGGATGGGTCCTGTTGAGCCATATTCTATATGCAATTATTTTTTTTTACAGTGATATTGCTCGCAATTATCTGAGTGGCTGACAAAATGAAAATGGCTAAGCATGTTTATTATTACCGCCGTCCAGTAAAGCATCCTTGCCATCCATGTAGTTAGAATGTGAAACATCCATCTAAAACTGTAGTTTTGGATGGTTGTCATTTCTTTTAAAAATAAAAATATAATTTTTATTTTTATTTTTAAAATTTATAATAAAAAAATATCATTGACCATCATCATTATTTTTATTTTTTATAATTTTAATAACAAAAATATATTTGATAACTATCATTATTTTTTTTTTTTTTTTTTATACAATAAAAAATGCTTTTAAGAAGGTTTGCATGCAAAAGCATCGGGCAAAAAAATTTAAATTGGAAGCCTTTCCCTACAATTTCTAAAATATCGTAGGGAAAGGTATCCTTTCCCTATGATTTTCACAAAAATTATAGAAAAAGGGAATCTTTTCCTGTAAAGTAGCTTTTTCCTATGATTTTCAAACACTCGTAGGGAAAGGTTTTTCCTACGATTTTCATCAAAATCGCAGGGACAGTCTACTTTTCCTTGCGATTTCAGTGAAAATCGTAGGGAAAGGTTTCGAATCAAAATATTTGCCAGGTAATTTTGGTAAAAATATTTGTTGAAAAAGAAAAAGTCTTTCCTTATGAATTCTAAAAATCGTAGGGAAAGGCTATCTTTTTTTTAATTTTTTCAATTTTTTTGGAGGCAAAAGTATCAACCAAATTTTTTTTCATATTAGCCTTTTTTTAATATTAGCCTTTCCTTACGATTTTCACTAAATTCGTAGGGAAAGGGACTTTTTTTTCCTTGATATAGGCTAAGCCCTTTGCCTACGAGTTTAATTAACTCGTAGGCAAAGCCCTCTTTCCCTATGATTTTATTAAAATCATAGGGAAAGGAAAACGATCTAAACCCGATGGAAGGGAAAGGCTCTTGAAGATGTAAATCCACTTTCGTCACTCGATCTGGCCGAACACTTCTCTCCGCTGTCTCCTTCGCTTTAGCCCTAGCTCTAGCCCTAGCTCCAACGAATATGCCTCTCCCCTATCTCGAAGCCTCTGCCCTAACTCTTCTGCCTCTATCCTAACGGAGTTTCAACCTAACTACCGAGGAAAGCCTCACATCATCACCGGGTGCTAAGTTCCACCTCTGCCCTAACTCCAGAGGAAAGCCTCGCATCGTCGCCGGTCGCCGGGTGTCGAGTTTTGCCTCTTCCTTAACTCCCGAGTTCCACCCTAACTCTGGAGGAAAGCCTTGCATCGTTGCTGGGTGCCGAGTTCCTTCTTTGCCCTAACTCCCGAGGAAAGCCTCCCATCGCCGCCGGGTATAAACTCCTTTTTCTCTCTAGTTAATTTTAGTATGCAAACCATTAATTTATGATGTGGTTTCTTATTTTTCTCATCAAAATCTATCTGGGTTTGATTGCAGTGTTTGGAGTCATGAAGTTGGTATTTGTAAGTGATCTGGAAGTGTTTTTGGATCTGATTTCGCGGGCTCTGAGGTATTATGATTCCCTGTTGATGTTTTTTTTTTGTTTTAGTATCAGTGAGGAGTTTTTCTTTCGGTCTAGCATCAGAGAAGAGTTAGATTTGACTTTTTTCTCTTGCAATTTTCTACAGAATTTTTAGATTCATGAGTGTTCTGGAACCACGGCTTTATTTTATTCTATACTTAAAATTTTGTTCCATCCCAAACACTGGATGACTTAGACTTTTATATCCAAGTCCAAGTCAAATAATCACTCATCAAGAGCCATATGCCCTCCACGTGTGAACACAAACTTAAATAAGATACAGCTTGTGCACCACGGAGTCCAAGGTTAATAGGAATTGTGATGGCGATGGAAGGATGGATGGATATCCTTTCTGACAAAGACCTGGCAAGATAAGTGATATAGTTACTGGAGGCTGATCTAAAAGCTCTTCCATGACATTATTAGCTCTTTCTTTCTGTAGCTCATGTAGCTTTGTGGATCGTCATGTGAGAAACCTTGTTCATTAATTACATCCAACTACGAGTTAGAAGTTGCTAAAATCTAAACAAGTGATGAGCCCTCCAGTACTCCATGTCGCACCAAGGATGGTTCACAAACAATTAATTTCTACTCTTCTTTTTTTAAAAAAAAAAAAAACTTAACATGCATTGCACAAGCCTTAAGACCTCTCCATATATGTTATCATCTAGATGGCACAATGCAAATGAGTAAAGTATTAATGTCACATGGCATGCCTTTGATTTGCATCAATTCTCTTACTCCTCATAAAGGTACAGTACTTTTTGAATCCTCCATGATGATCCAAGTTGTTTTTCTTTTTTCCTCTCGCTAATAGGCCCTTGTCGACGCTTGGATATATAACTGCAAATAAAGTTGACTCCTTGTAGCGATGACTTAATTAATTGCCCAAGACCTCTCTACAAGCTAATGGGGCCTACCAGCAGCAGCAGCTAGAAGTCTCGAACCTTGACAATGATATTTTGATGTCAAACATAAGTTGTCAGATTGTACATGTCATACAACTAGGAGGAGATATGTAGAGTTTTAGACAGCTAAGAGTGGACGCCATGCTAGCTATTGTTGTTTTGTTTACTGTATCATATACCTGCCACATAGTACAGGTCTACAGGTCAAATTCAAGGCAGAAAATATTGATGATCGGTTTGCATTGAAAGTAGCCAAGTCTAAATTCTAAACCACATGTAACTAGATGTCACGAGTTAACAATTATGGAGGAAGTAGAGTGAGAAGTCGTGGGCATTGCAGTTTCTTTCAAACTCTTCTTTCCCTCTGTTTTCAAACGGGTACTGTAAGTCCCAACTTCACCCTGGAACCAGAGGGGTTTCTTACTATTCACATCTACGGTCCCATGTCAATTACACCATCAATCAGACTGTATTTGCCTCCTGTTTAGCAAAGTTCACCTGCCATGCAGGGGTGCCCACCCAATTCAACAACTTCCTTCTAATTCCAATCGACCACAATGTAGAGTGAGAAGATTTTACTGAGAAATCTCCCTTTTAGATGAAATATCCATAAGCTTCTTGTTACCAACTTCCCTGACAGAGGGCAGCACTAAGCAATATCAGGATGCAAAATATCTTCCTTTAGCTGCCCTAGTCATGCTACATGAAACAGATTGTCTTTAAATTCCAAGACTACCACCCCATTTTAACATTAATTGTGACTAATTATATTAATGTAATGAATCTTATCCCACAGAATTTTTATTGCACTGATATAATTAATTAGGATGCGATAACAAATTATTTTCTTAATTATCCATAGGAATTAAGAAAGGAATATAATTTGTTAGTCACATCATTAAGTTAATGAGTCTATTTGAGTATAATAACTTAGCCCATAGGTAGTTATTGTATGTTATTGATTCATGTTATTGCATGTTTACATTGGTAAGACATGACATCAAGTTATATGCTTCAAATTCAGTTACATGAACATCATTTTTTTATGCAGCTATTCTGCATGTTAATATTTTTGATATGAAATGTGATGTTCCCGATTTAAGTGGTGATAATTATAAATTATGGAAGGAGAGAATTCTTCTTCAATTAGGGTGCATGGATATTGACTATGCTATCAGGAAGGATGAACCACATTCGGTTACATCTACTAGCACTCAGGCTGAGATTGCCGCGTATGAACGATGGGAGCGATCCAATCGCCTCAGTATGATGTTCATACGTACTAAGATTTCTGCTAGTATACGTGGTTCAATTCCTGAGTGCAAAAATGTTAAGGAACTTCTGAAGGCTATTGATGCACAATTTGAGTCTTCAGATAAGGCACTAGCTAGCACCCTAATGACAAAATTGTCATCAATGAAGCTCACTACTGTTGGAGGTGTGCGTGAGCACATCATGAAGATGAGGAACATTGCGGCTCTGTTGAAATCCCTAGAGGTTGAGATGTCAGAATCTTTCTTAGTACACTTTATTTTGAACTCACTCCCACAGCAGTATAGTCCCTTCAAAATATCTTACAACATACATAAGGACAAATGGTCAATTAATGAACTTCTGACCATGTGTGTTCAGAGGAAGGAAGGCTGATTTTGGAAATGAAAGAAAGTGCACATTTAGTCACTCAGAGAAAGACTAAAGCTCCCAAAGCCAAACGCAAAGGAAAGGGTAAAGTACCCATCCGTACAGAAGACAAGAAGGAGTCCAAGTGCTTCTTTTGCAAGAAGAAAGGGCATATAAAGAAAGATTGTCTCAAATTCAAAGCTTGGCTTGACAAGAAAGGTACTCTAACCTCATTCGTATGTCATGAATCCAATTTGGTTATATGTCATAACACATGGTGGATTGATTCTGGTTCTACAATTCATGTTTCAAATACCTTGCAGGGTTTTCTAAATCAAAGGAAACCATTGGGAAGTGAACAAAGCATCTATTCAGGAAACAAGATGGGTTCACATGTGGAAGCGATTGGGACGTGCAGACTTATTTTAGATTTGGTTTTATTTTAGATTTGGAAAAGACATTTTATATTTCAAGTTTCTCTAGAAATTTGATTTCAGTGTCAAGGCTTGTACCAGCAGGATACTCCTTTAATTTTAATAAAAGCTCTGTTGATTTATTTTATAAATCTAAGCTTATTGGGAATGGTACATTATCCGACAATCTTTTTAAATTAATTTAAAAAATAATACCACCTATAATGTGATGCATGCCCAAACTGGTATGAAAAGATGTGTTATGAATGAGAATTCCTCTATTTTGTAGCATGAGATTAGGTCATATCTCCATTGAGAGAATTAAAAGATTAGTAAAAGATGGAGTACTTGATACTCTTGATTTTACTGATTTTGGCACTTGTGTGAACTGCATAAAGGGAAAGCAAACCAATAAGTCCAAGAAAGATGCCAAGAGAAGTTCAGAAGTACTAGAGATCATACATACGGATATCTGTAGTCCAGATATGGACTCGTATGGTCAGAGATACTTTATCTCATTTATTGACTACTATTCACGATATATGTATCTCTACCTGCTTCATAATAAGAATGAAGCATTAGATGCCTTTAAGGTATTTAAGGCAGAAGTAGAGAAACAATGCAGCAAGCAAATTAAAATCATGAGGTCAGATAGAGGTGGATAATATTATGATAATACACTGAGAATGGACAAGCACCTGGTCTGTTTGCTTGTTTCTTGAAGAAAATGGAATTGTTGCACAATACACCTGCCAGGGTCTCCTGACCAAAACGATGTAGCTAAAGGAGAAACAGGACATTATTGGACATGGTAAGGAGCATGATTGTCAGCTCCAACTTACCTAAATCCTTGTGGACTGAAGCTCTTAAAACTGCTACGTATATATTAAATTGGGTTCCAACCAAGGCTATTTCCAAAACCCATTTGAGTTATTTAAAGGTTGGAAACCAAGTTTGCACCATATACGTGTTTGGGGATGCCCATCTAAAGTAAGAGTCTATAATCCACAAGAAAAGAAACTAGACCCAAGGACTATTAGTGTATATTTTATTGGATATGCTGAGAAGTCCAAGGGTTATATATTTTATTGTCCATCTCACAGCACTAGGATTGTGGAATCAAGAAATGCAAAATTTCTTGAGAATGACTTGATTAGTGGGAGTGATCAATCTCAGTATTTGGCTTTTTTGAGAAAGATCATTCAGATATTCCAGCTTCCACTTCAAGTGAGGGATTGGTTGTTATTTATAGCACTCCTCAAACTCAAATAAGTGCTTAACAACCACTCATTGAGATTTCACAAGCTGATGGTAATCTAGAAGATCATGTTGTGCAAGATACTCCTCAAGAGGTCATTGACACAACATTAAGAAGATCAACTAGAATAAAGAAATCAGCAATTCTAGTGATTATATTGTGTATCTACATGAATCTGACTATAACATTGGAGCCGAAAATGATCCTCAAACGTTTTCACAAGCCATGAGTTCTAAGGAATCAAACTTGTGGTACAATGCCATGAAGGATGAGATGGAATCTATGGCATCTAATCGAGTCTGGGATCTTGTTGAGTTGCCTGATGGTGTAAAAGCCATTGGATGTAGATGGATCTTTAAAATAAAGAAAGACTCACAAGGCAACATTGAAAGATATAAAGCAAGACTCGTTGCCAAAGGATTCACTCAGAGGGAAGGAATCGACTACACGGAGACATTTTTCTTATATCCAAGAAAGATTCTCTCTGAATAATTATGGCATTGGTAGCTCATTTTGATTTTGAGTTATATCAAATGGATGTGAAAACTGCATTCCTTAATGGAGATCTAGAGGAAGAGGTTTACATGAAACAGTCTGAAGGATTTTGCTCTGGTGATAGTGAGCATTTGGTTTGCAAGCTTAAGAAATCCATATATGGATTGAAACAAGCCTCCCATCAGTGGTATTTAAAATTTCATGATGTGATCTCTTCCTTTGGTTTTGAAGAGAACATCATGGATCAATGTATATACTAGAAGGTTAGTGAAGCAAAATTTGTTTCTTGGTCCTATATGTGGATGACATTCTACTTGCAACCAATGATAAAGGGTTGCTATATGAGGTGAAACAATTTCTCTCCAAAAATTTTGATATGAAAGATATGAGTGAGGCATCTTATGTCATTGGCATTAAGATCCATAGAGAAAGATCTTGAGGCATTTTAGGATTGTCTCAAGAAACTTATATCAATAAAGTCTTGGAGAGATTTCAGATGAAAAGTTGTTCACCAAGTGTTGCACCTATAGTGAAGGTGACAAGTTCGCTTTGAACCAGTGCCCTAAAAATGAACTTGAATGGGAACATATGCACAACATTCCATATGCTTCAGCTGTTGGAAGCCTAATGTATGCTCAGGTTTGCACAAGACTTGACATTGCATTTGCAGTAGGAATGTTGGGAAGATATCAGAGTAATCCAGGTTTAGACTACTGGAGAGCTGCTAAAAAGGTCATGAGGTATCTTCAAGGGACCAAGGACTACATGCTCATGTATAGACGAACTGATCATTTGGAGATAGAGGGCTACTCAGATTCGGACTGTACTGGCTGCGTTGATTCTCAGAAATCAACATCAGGATTTATATTTATGTTAGCTGGTGGAGCCATATCATGCAGGAGTGCAAAGCAGACTTTGACTGCTACCTCTACTATGGAAGTAGAGTTCATTGCTTGTTTTGAGGCTACATCGCAAGGTGTATGGTTGAAGAGTTTCATCTCAGGGCTTAGAATTATTGACTCTATTGCTAGGCCAATTAAACTGTACTGTGACAATTCAGCTGCTGTATTTTTGGCTAAAAACCATAAGAGTGGTAGTCGAAGTAAACATATCGACATTAAGTATTTAGCCATAAGAGAACGTGTTAAAGAAAATAAAGTGGTCATAGAACACGTTAGCACTGAATTGATGATAGCTGATCCTTTGACTAAAGGTATGCCAATTAAAATTTTAAGGATCATGTGATACGAATGGGAGTTGGTTCCATGATATAATTGCATGGATAACAATTTGTACAAAGAAACTCTTATTTCAATTATTGTTTATTTCTCATTCAGGTGTATACGTTATTTGACTTTGAGAAATGACAAACTTTTCTTTTGGACTCTGAATAAACATATGGTTTATTCATTATGTTATGTTGTCACATTTGAATAGTGGTAAAGAAATTGAATGCATTGTAATACATAGAAGATAATACTCAATTATAGAGGACCTATCGCTATGATTCATGTATTTAGTTTCTTATTCAGTGTTGATAAAATATACGGACCAAGTGGGAGAATGTAATATCCCGTTGCAATAGATGGTCCTTTGCAATAGATGGTCCTATTTTATTGTGATCGTTTGCGGATAATTTCAACGCCATCCACTAATTAATAAGTGATAACGATAGCTCCTTAAATGTTAAACGCCTGCTTTGATGGGAGCAGGCGGTGGAAGGGAATTAAGGAATCTCTTTAAATAGAGATCCCTTCTAAGGCTTTTGAGACACAATGTCATCAAAGAAAAACCAGAAAGAAGCGGAGGTATTGGGTCCCTGATCAAGAGCATATCCTGAGGGCATACACCATCAAAGTGCGATAGCTCATTGATTGGAAGCACTCAATCAAGATCCCGAGAGGTTCTGAAGCGGTAGATCAAGATCCCGAGAGGTAGATCTGCAGCTGATTCAAATCAATGAGAAGATCAAGATTCACCAAGAGGAAGATCGAGATCCATCGAGAGAAGATCAAGATCTTGATTCAGATCTTCTAGAGGTAGAACGAAAGCAATGGCAGGAGGTAATACAAAGATTCTATCTATTAATTCTATACATATTGTGTAGACTGTTAATAGACCTCTAACAAGGGCAGCACTAAGCAATATCAGGATGCAAAATATCTTTCTTTAGCTGCCCTAGTCATGCTACATGAAACAGATTGTCTTTAAATTCCAAGACTACCACCCCATTTTAACAAGTTGTTGATGCAAAGAAAAGATAATCCTTTTGGATTGGATAAGACTTAAATGTTAGGGATAAGAGAAGACTTGAAACACGTATGTATACGCTTTCCTTAAAGCGTTATTTGCCCTCCTCTCTCTTCGGAGTTGCTTGTGGGATTAATTCTTGCAAATAGCTTTTAGGATATGACAAGCCTTGAGAGAATTTGCACCGAAGAAATAGTGAAAAATCTCTAAGGAATCAGAACACAGTATTTCTGGAGAAGAGATATGATAGCAGAGATTAGATTGCTCTCAGTTCTATTTTTATTAGTTTTATAGACACAAAGGCACATTTTCATGAAAGAATGTATCCCTTTGAAGTGATATATCCGTTTGAATCATAACATATATATCCTTTTAAGTGATGTATCCATTTGAATTATAACGGTTGACTCTAAAAGGAAACTTTTTATGAAAGGATGTATCCCTTTCGAGTGATATATTCTTTTGAATCATGACATATCCTTTCAAATAATATATCCATTTTAAATTTATTTAAATATATGCCACATGCACGTGCCTCGTGCCCACTTTTATTATTTATCTCCTTTTTTTATAATTGAACAATAATTCCAACAATCCTCTACTTGTTCAAATATAAAGAAATATTTCAAAAAAAAATGGTTTATATTAATATAGTAAAGTATCGTTTGATTTGAATTTTACCTTAGTGTATGTACCATAAGGCTTTATCGAAATCCTAGATAGCATAAAAGCTTTGAACCTATTATTTTTAGTGACAAAAACAATGATATATACACACATAAAATCTCTTGTGTTCATAAATTCCACACCAAACTCACTTAGCACTATTATGGCCATGTGCTCATCCTGATTCATGAACTTTTCAGAGAAAGAAAAAACTCCAAATCTCCTTGAGACGGCACCATCTCTAAGTTTATATAGGTGAATTTCTTTCAGTATCTTTGTTACATTTAAGATACTTGTCTTAAATAGATGAAATTCATAAGAGTTTTTGATTAACTTAACCCTCAAACTGTAACATTACTTCAGCACTTTACATCTTAGAGAGGGCTTATTTATTATTGCTGATATTTCTCTATTTATGAATAATTTATTTTTCTCATTGAACCTAATAACTAGTGATTGACTAATATTAGGTTGAGTTGCCATCATTGATTATATATATATATATATATATATATAATTTAGGAGTTTTAGCCCCATCTCTCTAGATGTTGATTTCACTAAGTCTCTGGCCAAAGGCTTAGTAAATAGATCCACTAAGTTCGTACTTGATTTTACAAAAGTAAGGGAGATAATTTCATCTTTAATTAGATTCCTTATATAATCATGTCTTTGACTAATATGTCTAGACTTTCCATTGTATGTATCACTATATACTCTAGCTAAAGTGGCTTGACTATCACAATGTATAGATATAGAAGATAAGTTCTTTGATGTCAAAGGAATTTCTAAAAGAAAATCCCTTAGCCATTTAGCTTCTTTCCCTGTTTTTGCCAAAGCTACAAACTCAGATTCCATAGTTGAATGTATAATTAAAGTTTGTTTCTTGGATTTTCAAGATATAGCACCTCCTCCTAGGGTAAACACCCAAGTAGATTTATTGTCTTCTACACTTGATATCCAACTAGCATCAGTATATCCTTTTATAACAGCAGGGAATTTTGAGTATAATAGACCAAGATTCTTGTTTTTCTTAAGATAACCAAGAACTCTCTCAATGGCCTTCCAATGCTCATAGCTTGGGTTATTAGTAAATCTACTTAATTTACTAACAGTAAATGGTATATCTAGTCTTGTACATTGAGCCGCATACATAAGACTACCAATAGCACTTGCATATTCAATTTGAGCTACAACTCTTCCATCATTCTTTAGAAGCTTGATACTTGAATCAATCGGGGTACTAGCTTCCTTAATTTTTAAGTAGCTGAATTTGTTCAACACTTTCTCTATATAATGAGTTTGGCTCAAAAAATAACCCCCACTATCTTTAGTTATTTTGATACCTAGAATGATATCTACATGTCCAAGATCCTTCATTTTGAACGTGGAAGATAGAAACCTCTTTGTTTCTGTGACACCTCTCATGTCATTGCTCACTATTAACATATCATCCATATATAAACAAACAAATATCACATATTCATCACATACTTTTGTATAAAAACATTTATCAGCAATGTTATGAACAAAACCATTTGAAAGAATAGCAAATTTAATTTTTTCATGCCACTATTTGGATGCTTGTTTTAAACCATATAGTGATTTAATAAGCTTACACACTTTATGTTCATTTTCAGGCATGATGAAGCCTTCTGGCTGTTCCATGTAAATCTCTTCATTAAGATCTTCATTTAAACATGCGGTTTTAACATCCATTTGATGAATGAAGATCATGAATTGATGCTAAAGTAAATAAAATTCTAATGGAAGTTATTCTTGCTACTGGAGCATATATATTAAAATAATTAATTCCTTTCTTTTGTCGAAACCCCTTTGCTACTAATCTAGCCTTAAAAGTATAAAGAGTTCCATTAGTATGGTACTTTCTTCTAAACACCCACTTACAACCAATGGGTTTAGAACCATGAGATAAATCAAAAAGTTTTCAAGTGTGGTTTGACATAATAGAATCCATTTCATCATTTATAGTATCTTTCCAAAAAGTAGCATCTCTAGAATATATAGCTTCCTTATAAGTTTTAGGATCATCTTCAACTTGAATAACAAAAGGAGTTGTTCTCATGACTTTTTTCCTATTTCCTTCTACTAGGTAAAAGGAGATAAGTTGAGAGTCAATCTCATCATGTCCTAATTCTATTGCTTTCCATATTCTTTTGGTTTTACGAGGTTCACTAGGTTATTGATCTTCAATCTTAGAATATGTCTTCAATTGTGATCCTCCACTAATAACAGTTTGAATTTATTTTCTGAAATTAATAAATGCTCAAAAAATTTCACATATCTGAATTCTATTATTACATTAGATTCTAAATTTAAGAGTTTATATGCTTTGCTATTTATAAAATAATCTACAAAAGCACATCTAATTCTTCTTGGACCCAACTTGGTCCATTTGGGATCATTATTTTTGTAATATGCAAGACACCCCCACACTTTGAAATATACTATATTGGATTTTCTTTCTTTCCACAATTGATAAAGAGAAATTTTATTTTTTTAAAAAATTCTATTAAGAATATGACAAGCAGCAAGGAGAGCTTCACCCCATAAATTGAATGACAATTTAGCATTTAATAACATTACATTAATCATTTCAAGAAAAGTTCTATTTTTTCTTTTAGTCAAACCATTTTTTTTAGGAATTCGAGGTGCAGAACATTCATGAATAATACCATTTTCTTCACAAAATATATTAAAATCATTTGAAAAATATTCTCCTCCTCTATCACTTCTAAAAACTTTGATTTTTCTTCTTAATTGATTTTCTACTTCAGCTTTATAAACTTTAAACATTTTAAAAGCCTCATCTTTATGTTTTAATAAATAAACATAAGTAAATCTTGAGCAATCATCTATAAATGTGATAAAATATCTATTACCATCTCTAGTTAACATACCATTTAGTTCACATATATCTGAATGTATAAGATCTAATAATTGAGAATTTCTTTCAACATTACTAAAAGGTTTCTTTACCATCTTTGATTTAACACATATTTTATATTTTTTAAATTTATCAACATTATCACAGGAAATTAAACCATATTTAATCACTCTTCATAGTGCTAATTCCTACATGTGCTAATCTACCATGCCATAAAGAAATAGAATCAACCATATAAGCAGAAGCATCATTATTATTAATAGCATTATCAACAATACATAATTTGACCATTCCATCACATGAATAGCCTTTTCCAACAAAGACATCATTATGGGATAAAATCAATTTTTTTGCTTCATACACAGATTTTATTCTAGGTTTTCCCAAAAGATCCCCACTAGCTAGATTTCTATTCATATCAGGGACATGAAGAACATTAGTTAAGGTAACATTCTTTTCGGAAGCGAAGAAAATTTTCACAGTTCCTTGCCTAACACCTTGGATCGGCCTTCATTTCCCATTTAAATCTCATGTCCATCAATTTCTTCATGATAGGTTTTAAACAATGGCCTATCATAACAAACATGGATTGTGACATACGTATCATACCACCAGCCAAGAATCTTGCCTTGAATAGCATTGATCTCACTCACAGCAATAATCTCTTCACTATCCTTCACGGAGTTCACCTTTGCCTCTTGGTTAGCTTTTTCTTAAACCTGCAATCACGAGCATAATGCCCAGATTTGCCATAAACAAAGCATGCTCCATTGGTCACCTTTTGGTTTTTAGATTTCTTGAACTTTCCTTGATCCCTTTTAGGACCCAGAAAATTTTCTTTATTTTGGTTGCCTTTATTGCCCTGTGAGAGCTTACTCACTGCATTTGTCTTAGTAAGGGCTTCATAAGAATTTTCATTCTTATCTCTTTTCCTCGATTCCTCTTCGATTCATAGGTATTTCTAAATATTTTTCAAAGAAAAATCATTAGAATTATGAAGTAACTTTTTTCTGTACCCTTTCCAGGAAGATGATAATTTTGCTATAATGGCACAAACTTGAAAAGATTCAGGAAGTTCAATCTTCACAGCCCTCAGTTTGTTTACAATAACTTGCAATTCATGTACTTGAGGCAAAATAGGTTTATCATCAAGCATTTTGAAATCAAAATGTTTAGAGATCAAAAATTTCTTTGTACCTTCTTCCTCAGCCTTATATTTGAATTCTAATACTTTCCAGATATCTCTTGCATATGGATTATCAGTGTATAGATTATAGAGACGATCTGATAGGGCATTCAAAATATGACCACGACATATGAGTTCATCCTCTTGTTGTTTCTTACGTGCTGCCTTTCTCTCTTCAGAGTCCTTGTCAAAAGGTTCTGGAATTGCTTCAAGATCAGGATCAAGAACATAGAAAATCTTCAGGGCTATCAACAGAAACTTTAATTTATCTTGCCAGTGAATAAAATTAGTCCCATCAAAACGATCCAAACAACAAGGTCTTGGTTCATCACTTTGATGGTGGTGTTTGCAGTATCAATCTCCATAACCGTAGGATAACGCTTTAAGAATGTTGGAAAGAAAAGATAATCTTTTTGGATTGGATAAGACTGAAATGTTAGGGATAAGAGAAGACTTAAAACACGTATGTATATGCTTTCCTTAAAGCATTATTTGCCCTCCCCCTCTCTTTGGAGTTGCTTGTGCGATTAATTCTTGCAAATAGCTTTTAGGATATGACAAGCCTTGAGAGAATTTGCATCGAAGCAACAGTGAAAAATCTCTAAGGAATCAGAACACAGTATTTCTGGAGAAGAGATAAGATAATAGAGATTATATTGCTCTTAGTTCTATTTGTCGTTAGTTTTATAGACACGAAAAGACCTTTTCATGAAAGAACGTATCCCTTTCAAGTGATATATCCATTTGAATCATAACATATATATCATTTTAAGTGATATATCCGTTTGAATTATAACGGTTGACTTTGAAAGGCACCTTTTCATGAAAGGACGTACCCCTCTCGAGTGATATATCCTTTTGAATCATGACATATCCTTTCAAATGATATATCTGTTTAAAATTTATTTAAATATATGCCACATGGACGTGCCTCGTGCCCACTTTTATTATTTATTTTTTTCTTTATAATTGAACAATAATTCCAACAGTTGTTTCTCTTCCAGCAGATAAAGAGGAAATTGGGATCCAGTACTGACTATACAATTAGCCACCCCATCTGGTTCTGCATTTCGATTCCCAGAATGCTTTGGTTTTATTAGTATGTGCTGCTTGTAGAGGTGTTGCTATGGGGAGTTTGGGACAAGTTCAGAGAGCTCACTAAAGGCAGAAATTGGAAAGATATAAGGTTGCAGTAACATGGTTATTGATCGGGAGTCTTGCGAGTTTTATTTTCATCTGTCTGGAGCCATCCTATGAGAGTAAAATCACGCAGAGAAATGAGCACAAGAGAGGAAGTTTCCTTCAGTATCTTCTACTTTTGCTACATTGATGTGGATTGAGGTGATCTTTTTCGTCTTTCACATCAACATTCTTAAAGCTGTCATTTGATCAACATCTATCGAGCCATTGTGATGCATCCTTAACTCAAGACTCCTCCTTGTACCAAACCAACTTTTCAATCATATTTTAGCGACTACTTCGCTGGATTTTGTTAAATGGAAGTTATATTATTTATGCATAATTATATAGCACGCTGTCCCGCCGTCTTTTATATGACAAGCCAAAAACCATAGATGGCTGGACTGATCCCAAGCAAACGACACCCACAAAGCTACAAAAAAGACACTGAAACAACTTGGGGGAAACAACCCGGGAGGGTGGTCGGCGAAGTCACGATGGACGTCCGTTCCAGCGCATGGCAGGCTCTCATGCCTGGCGAATCTTGTTCACAATTCTCAGTTAACTTCCTAAATTTTTTATTACCAAACAGTTATTGGCATTAGAAGAAATGATACCAAACGGTTATTGTGTAAAGGTTAAAACAGGTGTGTGCCAGGTGCAAATATAACATCCAGTTTTGTTTATTTAGCCAGCAATGGACCAGTGCATTCACAAGACAAAATGAGTATAACACTCCAGGGTCAAAATATATATTTCACACCTTTTCTCCTGGAGTTAGATATTGTTACTGTATCAAGTGAAACTGCAATATCTCAGTGTAACAGATCAATTATCAATATGAATACAATTGGCCACAACAGACTAAAAACAAGCATACACATGAGTTAACTACACTATGAATTTGAAATAGGATCAAAGGGATGTGAATTCTCATTCTTTAATTTTTTAATTATTTTATTTGTAGTAGTTATTTTTGTTGTTGTTGTTGATTTTAGAGTGTTTACTATTTAATTTTTGAATCGATTATTTTTGTAGGAAGAAATGCTCCAACACCGCACATCGTTATCCACCTAGAAAGATGGCTATAATAGTGAAAATATTACTGAGGGTGGCATCGTTGATGACGTTTTTGGCACACGTTCGAGCTATCGCAAAGGCTGGGGATCGATTCCTAGAATGAAAGCAGCAAAGAGATCTTGACAGAAGAATTTGCCTCTACATCTAGTGGGAATGCATCACATTCGACTCCAGTTGTTGAAGCTATGTGTGAGCAAGTTATGTGACATGAACAAATAATTCAGGGATTAATTGATACACTTGCTGCTGCTGGGTTTAATGTTCCTATTCCTCCCTTAATTAATATACCATCAAGTTCAGTATTAGCTTCAGCTAACACTACACAACCTTCACGACATTCATCGTCACCTCCACCTCCACCTTTGCCTCCACCTCCACCTCCGCCTCTACCTCCGTCTTCATAGTAGTATATTTTATGTTAGTTATGAATATTATAATTGATATTGTAATTCATATGAGTATGTATCAGGTATTCTTAATTTCTTTAGTTTAGTTTAATTACTGTTGAAATTGCTGAAACTTTATGTATTAGGTATTCTTAGTTTCTTTTTCATTCTTCCTTAACATATAATGTGAAAAATTTATATGAACATGTAGTTAATTCTCTTAATATCTTGATGCAGTATTCATATACCCAGAGGATGCCACTCATCTATGTGAAACTTTATGTGTCAAGTATCCTTAGTTTCTTTAGTTTAGTTTAGTTGTTACCGAAACTGCTGAAACTTTATTAATAAGGTATTCTCAGTTTTTTTTCATTCTTCCTTAACATATTATGTAAAAAATTCATATGAACATGTAGTTAATTCTCTTGATATCTTAATGCAGATATTCATATGCCTTGAGGATGCCACTCATCTGTGTGAAACTTTATGTATCAGGTATCCTTAATTTCTTTAGTTTAGTTTAGTTACTGCTGAAATTGCTGAAACTTTATGTATCAGGTATACTTGAGCATGAATGTATGTGAATATGTAATCATAAAGAAGCATTTAATGCATATTTTGTCAAAATGCTTTTGTTTAACCTTCTCTTTGTGCATACTTTTCTTGTTCATAATCACAAATAATGGATCAGTTAGCCTAACTAGAAGGTTGTGAACTAAACTTCTTAGTTATAAGTGATATTTCCTAATGCAAATATTTGCAGGTGGAGAGCAATGTTAATGATGAAGGCAGAGTGGTAGAAAAAGATAACCATAGCATAATTTGTTTGTTTACATTTTGAGATTTGATTTATTTTGATGTTTGCTCATATTTTTATTTTGCATTAGACTCAATGTACCACTAGTCATCAGAAGCACACTAGAAGGATCTGATAGAGATATAGACTAAAAGATATGCTTTATGTTATGTATTTACATTTTAATAAGAATTCATTTTGAGCAATGTGTGCCATTTACTATATATGTGCATGTGTCTAGTATTTACAAAGAGTATTTGATCTAGTGTGTAGAGTATGACTTACACACAGAAGACTAGATCATCGGTTCTTTTGGAATACAAGTTTATTATTCATAGTTTTAGATGGAATTGGACACACCATCAGTAGAACTGTAGCACAAATTTTTAGTAGGTCTGTCTTGACTATGGGGAATGGTTTATTCTAACTATTTGTGCTAGTACACTTTGTGTGTATTGAACAGGACCCAATTGAGTTAATTATTTTATACTGACTTTATAAAATAATTTAAAACTCATGAATATTATGATTACTTATGCTCTTAATCTGAATTCTATTTCTAGACACGTGTATGTAGTGATTATTGCTTTGATTACACATAGAGTGAGATTCTATGTGAGTCAATAAACTCAGTGGGTTGGGCAATAACATTATATATATGGTGAATATTAATAGTTGAAGGAATCCACGTCCTGTTAATTTGGATTGATGATATCCCCTTGAGAAAGCTTATAAGTTTTGATTGTATCAAATCTTGCAAGTGGATTTTGAATCCGATACATCAAATAAGTTAAGTGGATAAGTCTCAAGGATAATAAAAGCCAATTAAATTATATTGTCAGTAATTAAATTTAATTGGTGGATATCTGTAATCTTAACGTGGGGAGATAATAAGTATTTAATATTAAAGGCTTGAAAATATAAATTCAAATATGATTAGGAGTACAATTATAATTCTTTAGTGGAATGAATTGTAATTTACGTAATTGAATCCTAACCCGGGATAGGATTGGGAGATTTAATTACTTGGGAAGTCCTTTTCATATTTGCCTATTGGTCCCTGTTGTAGCCCTATAAATACCCTCTCAGTTGGTTGCTAGGGTTAACATTTTTGAGGAAAAAGAAAAACAAGAAACCTAGGTCGGCCAAGAGATCCCACCATCTTGTGAGAGAAAGAAGGTATTTTTGGGAATACGGCAGAAGGCTAAAAGGTTGAGGTCGAGCAATCGAATCAAAGTGTTCCAAGGTTCAAATCTGAAGGTATGATCTTATACTCATATATTAGAACGGTAAAAGTTTTTGTATTACTCATATACGCTATAGCCGTGATCTTGGGGGCATTCTGCGCTCCCCAACAGTGGTATCAGAGCCACGACTGATACTGTATATGAATAATGCGACCATGTTCTCCATTAATCGGAATATGCATGCATGGGATAGATCGTGCTTGCTGCTAACGTTGTTTTGCAAGTTTCTATCCTGTTATTATGGTCACATGAATGTATGTATTTTGATTTGATATTGCTTAGATCTGTTTTGTGAACTCCGGTTTAAGGAGGCGTAGGATCATTGTAATATTTCATAGCATGTATGCTCTGGTTTTTTGAGAGCTTTGTGATTGTAAATACGTAGCATGTCAACTCCTATATGGAGGCATAGGATTTTTGTAATCTGGTGCGGCTCTGATGGAGGAAGAAGACCTACTGCAAATTGCAGGATAGGATTTTAAGGAGAATCTGTTGCAGGATATGATTCTAAGGAGAATCGGTTGCAGATAGGATTCTAAGGAGAATCTGTTGCAGGATATGATCAAAAAGTAGATAGGATTCTAAGGAGAATCCGTTGCAAGATATGATCAAAAAGTAGATAGGATTCTAAGGAGAATCCGTTGCAGATAGGATTCTAAGGAGAATCTGTTGCAGATCATGATTCTAAAGAAAATCCGAAGGAATCGGCAGGTCGATCCTTGCTGGGGGCCAGCCCCCAGACCCCCGTATGCGAAGCGGCAAATCGTCGAGCAAAGAAGCAATCATGATGCAATGGGGATCTTCATCTACATGAAGAATTTTGACCATAATAACAGGGATTTTATTTATCTTGTTTATATTGGTTATGTTGCATACTTGCTTGATTATTTATCCTTTTGTTCTTATGTCTATAACTAGGAGAACATGGTTAATTGGATAATCACTTGCTGTTTGTGTTTTGAATTTATAAGATAATCAAACACAAGTTTTATAACCCTTAAAATATTTTTAAATAACTAAGTGAGAGAGGGAATTAATCACATTTAAATCCCATGGTCCCATCACTTGTTTATTGGTGAGGTAGTTAATTTCATGTGTTAGCATTAGTGCTTTCCTTCCCATAGGATGAAATTGATTGCTAGCTCACCAAGAATAATCCCTAGTAGTTGTTAATGTTGGATTACCTCTCCATCTGAGGGATCCATCATGGGACAATGGATCTAGGATTGAGTGATGGTATACACTTAGGTATAAATATTGGTATCCTCCCCATCGGAGTCACTACAAATATTTATATGACCAAAGGTAGCTAGCTAATTAATTTTACTTGGTATGTTACCTTTTACCTAGATAGTAAAATTAATAGGTTTTATCTGTCTAGATAAATGATGAGTAGTAGACGTCCTCCCATCGAGGCATACTATTCAAAATGTACTAGGTTGCTGGCAAATTCTTTTATTTTGTAGTGGTTGAGGGGCCCTACTTATAATTTTGAATTTAAAGTTTATTGCTCATTATATCTTATTTGATGTATGAATGATTCTTAGGATTAAAATGTCTTCTTTCAATCCACTTGCTGTGATACTCAAAGAAAACAAATTGACTGGTCCTAATTACATTGATTGGAAAAGAAACCTGGATATAGTATTAACTGCAGAAGGGTACAAGTATGTGCTCACTCAGGTCTGTCCTGCAGAGCCCGGTAAAGGGGCCTCAGATGAGGAGTCCCAAGCTTACCGTAAGTGGGTTAAGGCTGATGAGATGGGGCGGTGTTACATATTGGCATCTATGTCAAATGTTCTGTAACATCAGCATCAATCTATGCCCTCTGCCTATGACATGATATTCAACCTCAAAGAAATGTTTGGGGATCAAAGTCGTGCATCTAAGCAGACTGTGATGAAAGAACTGATGAACACTAATATGGCTGAAGGAACTCCTGTCAGGGATCATGTTCTAAAGATGATTAGTCTTTTGAATGAACTGGAGATCCTTGGAGCGGAGATGGATGGGGAAACCCAGGTTGATATCATTCTTCAGTCCCTACCTGATTCTTTTAAGCAGTTCTGCCTAAATTACACCATGAACAAAATGAATTTTTCACTGGCAGAGCTACTTAAAGAACTTCAGGTAGCAGAGAGTTTCATTAAGAAGCCTGCAGTTGCTATGGTTACTGAAAAAGGTTCTTCTTCGAAGTCTCATGCTAAGAAGAAGAAAAAGGTTCAGAAAAAGAAACAACAACAGGGCCCACAGCCCAATGAAGAAATAAAAAAGAAGGAAAAGTGCTTCGTCTGCAAGCAGCCAGGTCACTGGAAGCAGCAATGTCCAGTTTGGCTTGCCAGGAAATAGGCTAGAGGTATATCTCATTCACTTGTAGTTGAAACTTGTTTAGTGGTGTTATCTACCAGTGGCTGGTGTGTAGATACGGGAGCCACTAATCATATTTGCAATTCTTTGTAGGGGTTCCAGTAGACCCGGCAGCTAAGTGATGGGGAGATTTACATATTTCTGGAAGATGGCACGAGAGTGTCAGTAGTTGCAGTGGGAGATTTTAGCTTTTCTTTTAGTAGAAATAGAATTTTAATATTAAAGGACTTTTTTTTGTACCTTCAATTAGAAGGAATTTAATTTCAGTTTCTAAGTTGGTTGATGATGGATATTTAGTTTATTTTAATGACTCCGTTGTTATTAAGAAAAATAAACATTTTATCTATTCTAGTATATTGGTTGATGGTCTTTATATTATTAATCATGTTTCTCCTACTGTGCAACTAAATGAAGTGAATAACTATAATAGACCATGTAAGAGAAAACATCCTTTTGAAATGAATCAAACTTATCTTTGGCACTTGCGCCTAGGTCATATAAATCTAAGATGGATTTCTAGACTGGTTCAAGATGGACCATTAGGTTCATTGGAAGTAGAGGCACTACCGATCTGTGAATCTTGCTTAGAAGGAAAAATGACCAAGTGGCCATTCTCAGCCAAAGGCAATAGAGCTAAGGAGATATTAGAATTGGTTCACTCTGATTTGTGTGGCCCAATGAACATCCAGGCTAGAGGTGGTTTGAGTACTTTGTCACTTTTATTGATGATTACTCAAGATATGGGTATATTTATCTGATGCGCCGTAAGTCTGAATGCTTTGAAAAATTTAAAATTTTTAAGGCAGAAATGGAGAACCGTCATGGTAAAAATATCAAGACACTACGATCCGATCGTGGTGGCGAGTACCTCTTAGGGGAGTTCATAGATTACTTATTAGATGCTGGGATTGAATCCCAGTTATCTGCACCTAGTACACCACAGCAGAATGGTGTAGCTGAAAGAAGGAATAGGACTCTTATGGATATGGTTAGATCTATGATGAGTTATTCAGACTTACCTATTTCGTTTTGGGGATATGCATTAGAGACAGCTGCATATATTCTTAACTTGGTACCATCTAAGTCAGTACCTAAGACACCCATAGAACTGTGGACTGGGCGCAAGCCTAGTCTAAGACATGTTCGGGTTTGGGGTTGTCCAGCATATGTACTAAAAGGCAAACCAGATAAGTTGGAATCAAGGACAGATGTATGCTTCTTTGTTGGATATCCTAAAGGAACAAAAGGTGGTTTATTTTATTGTCCTAAGGATCAGAAGGTCATTGTTAGCACCAATGCCCGATTCTTAAAGGAGGACTATATTATAGACCACAAACCCAGAAGTAAAATTGCTCTAGAAGAGTTGAGAGGTGATAAAACTAGACTGGCTCCTTTAATACCAATAGTACAAGCAGAAATACCACAAGAAAGTGGGTTCCCAAACTTCCCATTAACTCTTCGTAGTGGAAGAAGTATAGTAACACGAACTGACCCTGAACTGGTACAAAATGATACCATTAATGCACTAGTTTCAGAACCAGTGCAGGTTGATGGAGCACAAGAATCAGAGTCAGATCGTATTACTACAAGCACATACAATCAGGTTGTGCCTCATCGTAGTGGGAGGGTCGTAAATATACCTAAACGGTACATGTTCCTTAGAGAGTCATATGACAGAATCTCTGATGAACTGGATATGAACCCAGTAGCTACAATGAAGCATTACAGGATAAAGATGCAACTCTTTGGCAAAAGGCTATGAAATCAGAGATAGAGTCTATGCACTTTAATCATGTCTGGGATCTTGTAGAACCACCCGAGGGAGTAAAACCCATCGGATGCAAGTGGATCTATAAGAAGAAGAGAGGAGCAGACAGGAAGGTGGAAACCTTCAAGGCTAGGCTAGTTGCAAAAGGTTTTACTTAGAAAGAAGGGATCGACTATGAGGAAACCTTTTCACCAGTAGCTATGCTTAAGTCTATCCGGATTCTCTTATCCATTGCAGCTCATTTCGATTACGAAGTTTGGCAAATGGATGTCAAGACAGCTTTCCTTAATAGAAATCTTGACGAGTGCATTTACATGATGAAACCAGACGGTTTTATAGTAAAAGGCCAGGAGCACTTGGTGTGCAAGCTTAAGAGGTCCATTTATAGACTTAAGCAGGCATCTAGATCTTGGAATACTCATTTTGATCAAGCTATTAAATCTTATGGTTTTGATCAAAGTCCTGACGAGTCATGTGTGTACAAGAAGCGTGATGAAAAAAATTTGGTGTTTCTGGTGCTATATGTGGATGACATCTTACTTATTGGAAACGATATGGGAGTGTTATCTTCGATCAAGGTATGGTTATCTGGACAGTTTGATATGAAGGACTTGGGAGAAGCAAGTCACATCCTAGGGATCAAGCTTTTGCGAGATCGCAAGCAAAGGATGATATGCTTATCTCAAGCCACTTATATCGATAAAATTCTCACCCGTTTTGGTATGCATAATTCCAAGAAAGGATTTCTTCCTTTCAGGCATGGAATTTCTCTATCTAAGGATCAGTGTCCTAAGACACCTGAAGAGATAGAAAGTATGAAGGCAGTTCCTTATGCTTCTGTAGTAGGAAGCCTAATGTATGCTATGCTATGTACTAGACCTGATATCTGTTTTGCCGTGGGCATGGTTAGCAGATTTCAGTCTAACCCTGGGCGAGAACATTAGACTGCAGTAAAACATATAATTAAGTACCTGAAAAGGACTAAAGATTATATGTTAGTTTACCAAGCAGATAGTCTTGTGCCTATAGGATATACAGATTTGGACTTCCAATCAGATAATGAATCTAGGAAATTAACCTCGGGATATGTGTTCACTTTGGGTGGAGGAGCAATTAGTTGGAGAAGTGTGAAGCAAACTTGTATTGCTGACTCTACCATGGAAGCTGAGTATGTGGCTGCATCTGAGGCTGCAAAAGAGGTTGTTTGGCTAAGAAACTTTCTTTTGGATCTTAGTGTGATACCTTCAGTGCAATTACCTATTACACTTTATTGTGATAATAGTGGGGCAGTTGCTAATTCGAAGGAACCCAGGACCCATAAGAAATTTAAACACATTGAGCGTAAGTATCACCTGATACGTGACATCGTGCAAAGAGGTGATGTGCTGGTGACCAAGGTTACATCTAAGGACAACCTGGCAGACCCTTTTACAAAGAGTTTAACTTCGAAAGTTTTTGATAGACATGTAGAGGGCATGGGAGTTAGATGTGTACAAGCATTGCTTTGAGTCTAAGTGGGAGATTGATAGAGATATAGACTAAAAGATATGCTTTATGTTATGTCTTTACATTTTAATGAGAATTCATTTTGAGCAATGTGTGCCATTTACTATATATGTGCATATGTCTAGTATTTACAAAGAGTATTTGATCTAGTGTGTAGAGTACGGCTTACACACAGAAGACTAGATCATCGGTTCTTTTGGAATACAAGTTTATTGTTCACAGTTTTAGATGGAATTGGACACACCATCAGTAGAACTATAGCACAAATTTTTAGTAGGTCTGTCTTGACTACGGGGAATGGTTTATTCTAACTATTTGTGCTAGTACACTTTGTGTGTATTGAACAGGACCCAGTTGAGTTAATTATTTTATACTGACTTTATAAAATAATTTAAAACTCATGAATATTATGATTACTTATGCTCTTAATCCGAATTCTATTTCTAAACACGTGTATGTAGTGATTATTGCTTTGATTACACATAGAGTGAGATTCTATGTGAGTCAATAAACTCAGTGGGTTGGGCAATAACATTATATATATGGTGAATATTAATAGTTGAAGGAATCCACGTCCTGTTAATTTGGATTGATGATATCCCCTTGAGAAAGCTTATAAGTTTTGATTGTATCAAATCTTGCAAGTGGATTTTGAATCCGATACATCAAATAAGTTAAGTGGATAAGTCTCAAGGATAATAAAAGCCAATTAAATTATATTGTCAGTAATTAAATTTAATTGATGGATATCTGTAATCTTAACGTGGGGAGATAATAAGTATTTAATATTAAAGGCTTGAAAATATAAATTCGAATATGATTAGGAGTACAATTATAATTCTTTAGTGGAATGAATTGTAATTTACGTAATTGAATCCTAACCCGGGGTAGGATTGGAAGATTTAATTACGTGGGAAGTCCTTTTCATATTTGTCTATTGGTCCCTGTTGTAGCCCTATAAATACCTCTCAGTTGGTTGCTAGGGTTAACGTTTTTGAGGAAAAAGAAAAACAAGAAACCCTAGGTTGGCCGAGAGATCCCACCATCTTGTGAGAGAAAGAAGGTATTTTCGGAAATACGATGGAAGGCTAAAAGGTTGAGGTCGAGCAATCGAATCAAAGTGTTCCAAGGTTCAAATCTGAAGGTATGATCTTATACTCATAGATTAGAATGGTAAAAGTTTTTGTATTACTCATATACGCTATAGCCGTGATCTTGGGGGTATTCGCGCTCCCCAATAGGATCTTCCAAGAAAAGTGAGCTAAGTGTATTTTAGCATGAGAGGTCTGCAATGATGTCTTATTGGAACATTTATGAATTACAATGCCATTTTAGGGCATTGCTTACTCTATTAATGTTTAAAAGTGCTAGAAAACTAGGGAAGTCATTTATGAATGGGACCTTTATAAAGTGTACAGGAGCTTATATTGTGTTGTCTTATTCATGTATGTTGATGTTTTTTGTTAGTTATGGATATTGTAATTGATATGGAGTATTGACTTTTATTTATTAGTTATTTTGATGTTTATCTTTTGTTGCCATTACGTAAAAATTTTGTATATGTAATGGATATTGTATGTAAAGAATCATATTATTTTTATTGATATGATTTTTAATATGTAAAAAAATGAAACAAATAAATTATATTATATTTAAATAAAATATGTAAAATATAAAAATAAAAATATAATTTTAAAATATAAACAATTTAAAATAGAATAAATATAACTTTTCTATATGATTTTAGACATATTTCATAGGGAAAAAAGAAAAAAATATTTATTTATTATTTTTTCCTTTGATTTAATTTATTCTTGCAGGTAAAAATGGTTAAAAAATAATAATTTAAAAATAAATCATTAAAAATTATTATTAGCCAACTTTTTCTTATGATTTTTAGTATTTTTCATAGGAAAAAATCAAAAATATTACTACCCAACTTTTTCCTATGATTTTAAGAAAAATCGTAGAGAAAGATGTGGATAAAAAATATATTTTTTAATTTTTTTCTATGATTTTGAGGCTTTTCGTAGGGAAAGGAATCATTAAAAATTATTACTAGTCAACTTTTCTCTATGATTTTAAGAAAAATCGTCGGGAAAGATGTGGATAAAATATATGTTTTTTAATTTTTTTCTATATTTTGGGGTTTTTCGTAGGGAAAAAAATTATTAAAAATTATTACTATTCAACTTTTCCCAATGATTTTCAAAGGGAAAGATGTAGATAAAAAAATGTTTTTTTTCAATTTTTTTCTATGATTTTAGAGTTTTTCGTAGGAAAAGAAATCATTAAAAAAATTTATTAGCCAACATTTTCCTATGATTTTAAGATATTTCATAGGAAAAGATGTGGATAAAAAATTAGTTTTGATTATTGCAGCCTACAATTTTGGGGTTTTTCGTAGGGAAAGAAACCATTCAAAAAATTATTAGCTAATGTTTTCCTACAATTTTAAGAATTTTTGTAGGAAAAGATGTGAATAATTTTTTTAATTTTTTCTTACGATTTTGAGGTTTCTCGTAGCGAAAGAAATTATTATTATCCAACTTTTCTCTATGATTTTAAGAAAAATCGTAGGAAAGATGTGGATAAAAAAAATATATTTTTTTGATTTTTTTCTACGATTTTTTATTTTCATAGGCAAAAGTTTTTAAAATTCAAATTTAAAATTTAAATTATGGTCACTCTTTTTCTACGAAACATAAACTTTTTCTACGAAAAAATATCAGGGAAAAGGTCTACTCTTTTCCTATGATTTTGAAAGTTGTAGGCAAAGGCTTTCTCGATGCACCTTTGCGTACAATTTTTTTCAGCTTTTTTCTATGACAAAAATCATAAGGAAAAGCTTTTCCTATGATTTTTCTATCTTTTTATATGAAAAAAATCATAGGCAAAAGTCATTTTTCTTATTGTGTTGTCTAAGATAACATTCAGAACCAGATATGGCCACTATGAGTTCTTGGTGATGCCGTTTATGTTAACTAATGCCCCAGCAGCATTCATGGACTTGATGAATAGAATTTTTAAACCATATTTGGATAAGTTTGTAGTGGTTTTCATTGATGATATTTTGATATATTCCAAGAGCCATAAGGAGCATGAGGACCACCTGAGGATCGTGCTACAGATTCTTCGAGAGAAGAAGCTTTATGCCAAGCTGCAGAAGTGTGAATTTTGGTTGGATCAAGTATCTTTCTTGGGTCATATAATCTCTAAAGATGGTATATCTATGGACCCAAAAATATTGAGGCTATCATTAGCTGGAGCCGACCTTCCAATATGGCAAAAGTTAGAAGCTTCTTGGGGTTAGCCAGGTATTATCGTAAATTTGTGGAGGATTTCTCTCGCATTGCTCTACCTAACTCGCTTAACCCAAAAGCGAGTGAAGTTTGATTGGACAGTGGAGTGTGAGAAAAGTTTTCAGAGTTAAAGCAGCGCTTGGTATCAGCTCCCATTCTTGTTCTTCCGACAGGATCTGAAGGTTTTACTATATATACTGATGCCTCTCGGAAAGGATTGGGATGCGTTTTGATGCAGAATGAAAGGGTGATAGCATATGCCTCCAAACAACTGAAACCTTATGAGCAGAATTATCCTACTCATGATCTAGAATTGGCTGTTGTGGTCTTTGCTCTGAAGATTTGGCGGCATTATCTATATGGAGTGTCGTGTGATGTGTATACAGATCATAAGAGTCTAAAATACATCTTCACACAGAAGGAGCTGAATTTGAGGCAGAGGAGGTGGTTGGAACTATTGAAGGATTATGACCTGAATCTACAGTATCATCCTAGGAAGGCTAATGTAGTGGCTGATGCTTTGAGTAGAAAATCCTCTTCTGAGTTAGCTGCTATGATTACTTTCCAGCCTCACATATTGAGAGATCTGGAGAAGTGGGAGGTTGGTTTGAGAGTACAGCAGTCTGATGGGCTTGTTGTAGCACTTGTACTCTAGCCAACCCTAGTTGACAGAATCAAGTCCTCTCAGATAGAAGATTCCAATCTACAATGGATTAAAGAAGCTGTGCAGTCAGGAGTCCTGAAGGAATTTTATGTAATGGAGGATGGATCCCTAAAATTTGAAGGAAGACTTTGTGTGCCAAACATTGAGGAGCTGAAGGCTGAAATTTTGAAGGAGGCTCACTACTCTCCTTATACTGTGCATCTAGGTGGCACTAAGATGTACAGACACTTAAAGGAAAATTTTTGGTGAAAAGGTATGAAAAGGGAGATTGCTCAGTATGTGGCCAAGTGCTTGGTGTGTCAGTGAGTGAAGGCCAAGCATTAAAGGCCTGCGGGACCTCTTCAGTCTCTGATGATTCCACAGTGGAAATGGGAAAAGATTACAATGACTTTGTGACTGGTCTGCCCAAAACTCTCAGGAGTAACGATGCAGTTTAGGTTATTGTGGACAGACTAACAAAATCAGCTCATTTCCTATCTTTCAGAGTTAGGGTCTCTAGTGAAAGATTGGCTAATTTGTATATTGAGCAGATCGTGAGACTCCATGGCATTCCTGTATCTATTATATTAGATAGAGATACCAGGTTTGTGTCCCAGTTCTGGCATAGTCTTCATAAGGCTATGGGAACCAAATTAAACTTCAACACTGCCTATCATCCCAGTCAAATGGACAATCAGAGAGGACCATACAGATTCTGGAAGACATGTTGCGAGCCTGTGTGATGGACTTGGGTGAGCTTGGGATAATCACTTACCTCTAGTGGAGTTTGCATATAATAATAGTTACCAGGCCAGTATCCAGATGGCTCCATTTGAAGCTCTGTATGGTAGGAGGTGCAGATCTCCTTTATGTTGGGATGATGTGGGAGAGAGGAAATTGTTAGGCCCTGAGTTAGTTCAGCAAATAGTTGATAAGGTGCAATTGATCAGGGAGCGTCTTTGTACAGCTCACAGCAGGCAAAAGAGTTATGCTGATATCAGGAGGAGAGAATTGAAATTTCAGGTTGGGGACCATGTTTTTTTAAGGGTATCATCAACCAAGGATGTGATGAGATTTGGGATTAGAGGAAAGCTGAGTCCACGTTATATTGGACCTTTTGAGATCTTGAGTAGAGTCGGGGAGGTTGCTTACAGCCTGGCACTGCCTCCGATTTTAGCTGGGGTACATAATGTTTTTTATGTCTCTATGTTAAGGAAGTATATTTCCGATCCCAGCCATGTCATAGCATATGAGCCTATACAGTTGAAGAAAGATTTATTATATAAGGAGTACCTGCGCGTATCGTGGACCGCAAAGATTAGATTCTGAGATGGCGTACCATTCCCTATATCAAGGTGCAATGGAGTAATCATTCTAAGAGGGAGGCTACTTGAGAACTTGAGGAGGAAATGAAAAAGAAGTATCCACAACTATTTGTATCTTAATATAGTTAATGATGTAGCTACGACTGTTGACTTTTGAATAAAAGCTTAGTTGATTGTGTGACAAAATTTGGAATTCTAATTTTCTCTAATGAAAGTGTATCAATTTCGAGGCCAAAATTTTTATAAGGAGAGGAGAATGTAATCCCCAGGATTACGTTAACTACTCGCGAGAGTTGATCACGAGATCGGAACGATTGACGCTAGGAACTCCTGCAGTTGTGCGAGGTGTTTGAATTTTAAATCACCCCATAACAAATGGAGTCTCGAATCCCTTGATCTGAGGAGTCTGCATCGCCCTTAAAGGAAGATGCAGACATTTCTTCCCCATCATCCTCGTGCGCGTGCCTGCTCCCGGTAAGTTCCTCTATCCATGCTAGGGAAGGAGAGAGAGAGATTCAGAGGAAGAGAGAGAGAGGAAGCCGAGCACGGAGGAGACACGCCGTTCTTCTCCTGTGCCGACTTTGATTCAGGCCCAGCGGCATGCCCGCCGCCTCACCGGGCCTGAGCCTTGGCGGCAGCCCCATCGGCATCGGAAGAGGCATCCGGTGGGGTGCCAGAGATGAGAGAGAGGGGGATTAGAGATGAGAGAGGGGGGACTAGAGACGAGAGAGAGAGAGAGAGCCTGCGGCAGCCGATTTGATCCTTGGTTCGGGCTCGGCGGCATGCCCGTCGCCTCACCGGGCCTAAGCTCTGGTCGAAGACCCCCACCGGCGCCGGGCAGGCATCCGGTGGAGGTCCGACTGGCCATGGTGGCTAGCCGTGCTGCCGGCACAGTAACGTGCTGCAGCGGATCATGAGAGAAGAAGGAAGGCTCTGGTCCGGCCGCGGTGGCGACCGGCTATGGTCCGGCCACCGGTGGCCGGGCCGCCCTGAATTTGGCCGGCGGTGGCCCTGGCTGCCGGCGCCATGTAACCCCTGTTTCGGTTGAAACAGGCGAGTAATAGGGAAAGAAATTGGGCCGATCGGGCTGCATTGTTTTTGGGCCTGTTGGGCCACATCTTGGACCATTTTAAGCCACTTTTTGGGCCAAGAATTGAAAAATAAAAATATGGCCGAATTCAGTGTTAAATCTAGTTTCTTGGGAAATTTTGCTTCCCCATTTGGGTGTATATGTTGAGAGATATTCGAGACCAAAGTTGGGCCCGTGGAGTGGTCTGGGTAGAGTTTTAAGAATCATTTTATTATTTAGATTTTAGAAACTTAATTATTTAAAATGATGCTGTAGGTACCCAGGGGTCTAAATAGCTGGTTTACCATTTGGAATTGCGTACTGAGATAAGTAAGCCAAGTATTATAATTTTATAAATTATTTAATTTGTAAATCATGAATTTATAATTCGATGCATATTTATGAAATGCAAAAAATGAAGTTGCAGTTATATTGAATTAATACATAGTACCATGAATTTTTAAATAAGCATTTGTTATGACTATGGTAGCGGGTAATAATCGCAAGATATGGCTTATATGTGTATATGTGAAAATATAATTATATTGATCTTGCAAAATTATGTTGGTACTATCGAAATGATAATATGCAATTTATGATGATGACATTGAAATTTACTTATATGTGTCGCCGCGGTTCTCATATGATGTGGAATGCTAAGTGATGCATAACCCACCTCTATAGGGGAAGATATGTGGAGGACACACATCGTAGGATGTGTTCTGATCGATTGTGATATAGCATAACGCTAGTACCAGGACCCGTCCTCTTAGGGGACATTTAAGAGTGATGATACACTAGATGAGTGCTGTAGGGCCGTGGGACACATAAGAAAACAATGAAAATATAAACAGTGGTTTGTTTACATTGCATATTCTAGTATTTATTGTATAATTAAGTTTCCAAATTATTTTGAACTGATGATATGAATGTGCTGATAGCATGATAATGTATTTGAAATTGAAAATTTTAGGAAAATGCGATTTGAAATAATATAGGCTTACTTATTGAGTGTGAGCTCATATAATCCTCATAATGTTTTTTAGAGCCTCAGGAGTAAAGAAGGATAATTGGAGTTGATGAAGCTTCTATTAAATAGAATAAGATCCACTAATGATGTAACCCCAGTATTGCTTGTGTGTAGGGCTTGTAGCCCAAGACTTATAATTATGGTATGTAATAAATTATGGATTTGAATTGAATAGTTTTAATTATTGCTTTATATTGATTCATATGTCGAAATTCGAGACGCCTTGCATGCCTGGCATGCGGCGGGTTGTCATCCTAGCTCAAAATTTTTGGGTCTAGGGCGTGACAGAGGGAGAGCTCACCAAGGAAGATGGTCGCTGTTGGGGAAGAAAAGCCGCTGCTGGGCATGCCGAGAAGGCTGGAGAAGGAGGGGCTGCCGTGAGCGAGAGGGGGGGCGCTGTCGGAAGAGGGGGGACGCTGAGAAATTTCGAAGGGGGGTGAAGGGTGAAGGGGGAAGGGGTAGTTTAGGTATTTTCTAAATTTAGGGGGGCTACTGAGTAATTTTGGAGAGCTATTAAGTAAAAAAAGAAAAATGGAGGGCCTACTGAGCATTTTGTGCGGGCCAAATAGAATTTCGCTCCCTTGCATTGTGGTTTGGGAAGGTCAAATGACTCTTATGCCCTTGAGGAACTGGAGCTATCTGCCTTCGATGCTACGGTGGTGGTGACCTCCCAAACTTCTTTTTAATTAAATAAGACAATCACAAGGTGATCCGATCCAGATTGATCTAAAGATAAATAAAATAAAATTTAAAAAAATCATTAGGTTGCATATTTTATGCAAATTAACACCATATAGTAGGGGAAAGGAAACTTTATATGTTAATTATTTTGTTCCAACTAAGTATCCATGTCATGCCACACACTTAGTGACGATGGATCTAGAAGTGGCAACCAGTCGCATATCAAGCATGTAAGGCATCCAATAATATAACAATTAATACAAGAAGGGATAATAACTACATATTATTAGAAGTTAATAAAATTTTTAATACAAAACTATATCAATAAGGTTTGAACTATAGGCCAAAATAACACAAGATCAATGTTTAAGGCTACAACAAAATTCTGATCTATATTACTATGGTGGGAGCTCTACTATCCAATTTCTTTTTTTTTTTAATTTTATGGCTCTAAAAATATTTTGAGATTTAAATGAGTTCATACACTACAGTAAATACAAGGGATAACGACGCTTTTAAAGCTATTTTCTGACGCTTTTTTAGCGTCGGGATATAGCCTTTTGACGCTTCTAAAAGCATTGTTAGGAAAGGGGTGGAGAAGAAGTTTGCCAATGCTTTGAAAAGCGTCGGCAGATTATAGTTTGCCAAAAAACTGCGTCGGCAGATTATAGTTTGCCGAAAAACTGCCGACACTTTGAAAAGCGTCGGCAGATTATAGTTTGCCGACGCTTTAAAAAGCGTCGGCAACGTTATTAAAGCTCCCCAAACCCACTCTCCCCCCCCCCCCCCCCCCCCCCCCCCCCCCCCCCCCCCCCCCCCCCCTTTTCCCCAACCCACCCAGCCCAGTTCATCCCAACCCACCCAACCAGCCACCCACCCATCCCCCCCCCCCCCCCCCCCCCCCCCCCGCCCTTCCTTTTCCCCAACCCACCCACCCCCCCCCCCCCCCCCCCCCCCCCCCCCCCCCCCCCCCCCCCCCCCAACCCACCCAGCCCAGTTCATCCCAACCCGCCCTTATTTTTCTTCTGTTCCTGAAGAAATACTATATAATCATCCGAAATAGCATTTTTCCTTTCTCTAGTGGATCACCGCAAAGGCACTTGTTCTTGATGCACTTGTTCTTGAGGTTGTTGAGTTTGTACCTCTGAGGGTTGAACAACAATTTCTTATTGTTCTTGAATTGCAACTTGATCATTATCAAAAGCAATTATAGGAATAGGAACTAGCTGCTCTTCAACAAGAGTAGTAGGTTCCAATTCCTCCTCAAAGACAATCTTTAACTTTATTTCTCCCCTCAAACTCAATATCCTCAAAGAACGTTGCAGTTCCCATCTCAAAAATTATCCTTGATTTGGGATCATAAAACTTGTAACCCCTGGATCGCTCAGAATACCCTACAAAATAGCTGCTCATTATCCTGGAGTCCAATTTCTTTTCATATGGCCTATAAGGCCTTGCCTCAGCTGGACATCCCTAAACATGAAAGTGTTTTAGACTAGGCTTCCGTCCTATCCAAAGCTCATAAGGTGTTTTGATAGCTACTTTAGTTGGTACTCTATTTAAAATGTAGGCTGCTGTCTTTAGTGCCTCTCCCCAGAGTGACTCTGGTAAGGTAGAATGATAAATCATACTTCTTACCATATCCTTAAGAGTCCTGTTTCATCTTTCAGATACACCATTCATGCTAGGTGACCCTGGCATGGTGTATTGTGGGACAATTTCATACTCCTCTAGGTATCTGGCAAATGGTCCTGGACGTTGTTCACCTGATCCGTCATATCTACCATAAAATTCACCACCACGGTCAGATCTGACTCCTTTAATCCTTTTGTTGAGTTGAAGCTCAACTTCAGCTTTAAATGATTTGAACACGTCCAAGACTTGGGACTTTTCATGAATAAGGAATAGGTATGCATATCTTGAATAATCATCTATGAATGATACAAAATACTGTTGACCATTCCAAGAAGGTGTAGGAAATGGTCCACAAATATCCGTATGTATCAACTCTAAGACTTCCATAGTTCTATATGCACCCAATTTCTTTGTTTTGGTCTGTTTGCCCTTAATGCAATCAACACAGACATTAAAGTCTGTAAAATCAAGAGAATCCAAAATTTCATCTGACATAAGTCGTTCAACTCTATTTCTAGAGATGTGACCTAATCACTTATGCCATAATGTTCCTGAATTTTCATTGCAAATTTTACGCTTAGTACCTCTTGATTCCATATTCAGGGTTTCATTATAAGAAGCAATAGTATCAAGCAAATATAGATTGTCATACACCATAAGAGAACCAGTTCCAATAATATTTGAATTTAACGAAAGACTAAACTGACTATTTCCAAATGAACAACAATATCCTAATTTGTCCAAAACTGAAATAAAAACCAAATTTCGTCTAAAGGACGGTACTACAAAAGTATCTTTCAAATCCAAATAATAACCAGAACTTAATAACAATCTAAAATGCCCAATTGCCTCTACATCTACCGACTTACCATCTCCCGTATAAATGCATCTTTCAGCACCAGTTGGCCTTTGGTAGCTTAGGCAACCCTCCATTGAAACACTGATGTTAGTAGTAGCACCAGAATCTAACCACCAAGTGTTTCTAGGTACTAAAGCTATATTCACTTCAGAATAGACCATATTAAGAAATGTACCTTTCCTTTCATGCCATGCACAAAATTTGGAACATTCCTTCTTAATGTGTCCAGACTTATTGCAGAAGAAACAACTGTCTTTATCCTGATTTTATTTCTTCTTTGCTGGACCCTTAGCAGCCTTACTCTTTATTTTCTTGCCTTTTTCCTTGCCCTTGAAGTTATTACCATTAAGGATGGGCACCGAATTGAGGTTAGCAGAAATAGTTGCAACATTAGCTGTAAAATAAAAGTAATACATAAATAACATGCTCATATAAATAATTAACACCAAATATCAATAAATTCAAATAATGATAAATCCCATCTCAAGATACCCAGTGCAACATTAATATCAAGTCTTTGGACAGTAATATTAACTGCTAGTGGTACTCTTGTTGTAATGATCAAACACTAACAATAATGTATGTCAAATAATAAATCTATCTTTGGATCGATTTATTACTCACATGTCAATCCTTATAATCGTTACGTGTTTACCATCATACATACGTGTAGTTTGGCCAGGCATTAACCTTCCTTTGGGCCGATTAATACCCATATGAAACACACACATACCCAACATCCAACATCCTTCATGAACCATCTACACAAGAGAGGTCACTTTGGTGATATATTGTTTCAATTAGTTAAATTTCGAACTCACTTTGGTAATATATTGTTTCAATTAGTTCAATTTCAAACGATGGACAAATTTATTAGGCATAAAAATATCATTAATTTGAATTTGATTGAACCTTTAAAAAAAATAACGATATGTTATTTTGTGGTTCCAACTCAATCTTTATAACAAAAAATAATTTATCCTAATTGATAAAGCTTTACTTTATGAACCAAATAAACCATACAACAAAAGGAGGTTGCTCATGCTTTCAAAATTAAAAATAATAATTTTAATGAAAGCCCGAAACATTTAGAGGCCATGAACCGGTCCAAAAATTCATGTATTAATGTCATGCATTAAATATTCATAAAGAAATCCTATTCTGTTATTTCCTTTCGTAGAAGTCCAACAAGGCAAGGTTTTTTCTTAAATGCCCCAATACGGTTAATGGCCTAATGGAATCCCATGATTTTGAAACTCTACACGTGAGCATAATGCCCAAGTTTGTTATTCCCATGATTTTCTCCAGATTTCCTTTATCCATGGTTTGAGATATCCAACCACCAGATTTTTAGAAATATTTTCTAGATTTCCATCTCGGTTAGGACATTGGTTTTATTGACACGAAACATGGAAGCCATATCCCAACGCTCAAAAATAATTAAAGCTAAAGGAAATCCATGTGGTTTTAACCGTTTGTATTTCCACGATTTCCATGGAAAGGAGTCCCAATGCCCAATTGCATTATCTCGCTGCCTTTTGTTGAAGGATTCGGTTCACAAATAAAAGGGTCAAACGGCCAGATTCCTCAAATCCCGTTGGCAAAGCCCTCACGCTCCCTTGGCTCGTGTAATACCCGGTTCAAATGAACCAGATTTGGTTCAGATGAACCATGCTTGGTTCAGATGAACCAAGCTCCTGACTATTGGGTTCCCGGACTAACGCTTCGCTCCAGGCAAAGCGTTTGGCCTTCCGAGAAAACTCAGATCCGAGGCACTGCTCAGGTGAATAAATAGGGAGGATGAGGACTTCTTCCTTCGGGCTGGCGCTTCATCCATCAGGTAAATCCCTAGTTTCTAGAGAGAGAAAGAGAGAGAACGAAAGAGAGAGAGACAGTGTGAGAGAGAGAGAGAACCTGAGAAAGAGAGAGAGCCGAGACAAGAGAGAGAGACAGCAGAGAGAGAGACCTAAGAAAGAGAGAGAGTCGGGAGAGAGAGCCGGTGGACTGGCCGGTGACCTCCACCGGCGCCGGGCGGGCGTCCGGTGAAGGTCCGGCCGGCCCTGGTGGCCGGCCGAGCCGCCGGCACCGCGCGCACAGTGCGGAGAGAAAAAGAGAGAAAGAGAGGGAGAGAGAGAAAATCAAGGAGAGAGAGGGAAGGGGGAGGCCGGCCGCGACGGCGGCCGGCTCTGGTCTGTCCAACGGTGGCCGGACCGGCCCCAATTTTGCCGAATTAGACGTCGGCACGGTGAATTCCAGCGGGAGCAGCACGAGAGAAAGAGAGAGAAGGAGAAATTAAGAGAGATAAGGGGGGAAAGGAGGCCGGCCGCGGCGGCGACCGGCTCCGGCCCGGCCTCCGGTGGCCGGGCCGGACGGAATTAGGCCGGCGGCGGCCCTGGCCACCGGCCGGAAGCTGCCCCCTGTTTCGGGCGAAACAAGGGAGCGGGGGGGATGATTTGGCCATGGGCTGGCTGGGCCGGCCTAGGCTGGGCCTTGTGGGCTGTGCAGCGGGCAATCTTGGGGTCAGTTTTTGGGCCCTGTAACGGGCCGAAAAATATAAAATAATTATATGGTTGGAATCTAGGTTGAATCTAGTTTCTGGGGATGATTTTACTTCCCCATTTGAGTGAGTATGGTGAGAGATATTCGAGTCCGAAGTTGGGCCCGTGGATTGGTCAGGGTAGAGTCTTAGGAATCATTTCATGATCCAGATTTTAATCATTTAATTGTGTAAAATAATCCTCCAGGTATCCCGACATCTGATTAGCTGATATATCTATTGGATTGCGTGCAGAGGTAAGTAAACCAGTTATCAGTTCATTAATTTATTTCAGGATATGCGTAGTTAAATTGTGAATTGTGATATGAAGAATTGTTATTGGCTAAATTGTAAGTAGATGAATACATGACTGTTCATGTGCTATGATTTCATATGTGGATGCTATGCATGAGGGATGCAGTTATTATGCATGAGAGATGCAGTTAGTATGACATTGATGTGATATATTACATGCAACTGTTCAGTAAGTATAATCCATTGTTTTGCTACATGATTGATGTATAGATGTATTGATGTATTGAAGTGATGTGAGGTACTGTTATGTGTCGCCGCGGTTCCCTTTACTATGGCCCCACACATTGTAGATGTGTTCTGTATGATTTTTATGGCCACACACACTGGAGATGTATTCTGTTATGATATGGCCCCACATATTGTAGACATGTTCTGTATGATTTTTACGGCCTCCCACACTGACGAGTGTGTTATGGTATGGCCCACATGTCTTACAATGTGTTCTGTATGATTTTTACGGCCACATACATCGTAGAGTGTGTTCTGTTATGGTATGGCCTCACACATCGTACAATGTGTTCTGTGGATATTGATGGCCACGCATCTGGAGGATGTGCTCTGATAGAGGTATTGCAGGGCCGTGGGTCACATTTACAGTTACCATTGAGAGTATAAACAATGGGTTTACTTATATAGTAAAATTGAGCGGTTATGGCTGCAAATGATTGGTATTATATTCATAAGTGCCGCCGTGGTTCTCCTTTGCTATGGCCATACACATCTAGAGGATGTGCTCAGATGAGGCATTGTAGGGCCGTGGGACACGTATGATATAATACTTACATTGCATAATGGAGTGATTGTGAATGCAAAAGAATGAATTATATTTATATGTGCCGCCACGGCTCTCCTTTGTTATGGGGCATTGCAGGGCCGTGGGACATATATAATATAATATGATAATGAATTTTTTATATGCCCTGATAATTTGCTATGATATAATACAACAATGATGAGTGCAAATGATTTGAATTATATTTATATGTGCCGCCGCGACTCTCCTTTGTTATGGGGCATTGCAGGGCCGTGGGACACATATGATATAATATAACAATGATGGGTTTACTTACATTGCATGTTTGAGTAATTGTATAATGTTTAAGCATGCAAATCATCTATGTGTTTATTGATTATTATGCTATGATTTGACTGCATAACATGGTTTACTTACTGAGTGTAATCTCATAAAATATTATAATGTTTTTTATTACAGGACCATGAGATTTGAGAATAACATGTTGGAGTGATGGACCTCAACTCAAATATAGATTCTTGTTTTATTGCTATACCAGTGTATTTATGTGTAGGGCTTGATGCCCAGACTATATTATTGTGGTGTGTAAAGAACCATAGGTTCGTTGGAGCTTCTATTTAAAATAAAGTGGATTCATATGTTGATGTAACCCCAGTAATGCTTATGTGTAGAGCTTGTAGCCCAAATCTTTAGTTATGGATTGTATTAAAGCCATGGACTTGAATGATATATAGGTTATTGCTTTTCTTGAACTCAGTGTTATGTTTCGGGATGCCTTGCGTGCCCGGCACGCGGCGGGTTGTCACCCTAGCTCAAAAGTTTTGGGTCTGGGGCGTGACAGCTCGCACAACCGGATGGCCCAGAATAACAATTGTTTGATTAAACTTAAAAAAAATTCTTTGCTTGGCTACCCTATTCCTTCCCAAGATCTTCACATGATCACGTTGGAAGGACAGCCGATGGAAGCCCGCCGCTTAAATTTTATCCCGAATTTCATACTTATCCCATAATTAAGCTTTATCCTAGCAGATGAAAAACTTCATCTTCGGATCTCATGACACTGGTTTCATGATGTAGCGAATATCTTTCGCTCTTAACATAATCATTAAACTAGAATAAAATAGAGTTTTGATGCACTATGACCTTTATTTTATTTAAAAATTAGATCCATAGATATTAAAATATCATTGGCATCAAAATAAAATTTTAAACTAATGAGTATTTGTCTCAATAAAACCAAAGAAGTCATATGCACAAATACGAATATCAATGCATATAACCAAAAAATTTCTCAACGATTCAACATGAATAATGCTCTGATACCAATTGTTGGAAATAAGATCCAAACCTTTAGTGAAGACCATCACCATGAAGCCCAAGAATCATTCATGTTTAATCATCAAGAATCCATAATCGATAAACGAAAGCGTACCTGAATCTATATTACTTGATTGCTCTTCAGAGCCCTGTGGTTGGCCTTCCAGATCACCTTTAGAATTTTCTTTAGGCTGTTCTTTCTGATGATGGGATTCAGAGAAGAAGGTCGTGCGTGCGATCCAGGGATCATAACCGCTATATATTGCGTGCGATCCCGGGATCATAACCGCTATATATATAGATAATTTCATCATTATCTTTTGGTATTTCTATTTTAGCCCATCATAAAATAGAAATAACCCCTTAGGTCTCTACACATTAAAGGACCACACCTAATCAGATACATTAAAGCCCAAATTACTGAAACCTCAGCTGATCACTTTTAATTGGGCTTAACCTTATTTGATAGTCCGTAACACATAATTATTTCACATATAAGCCCAATGTTGAATTAAAAATCCAACATTATATCTTTATAAAAAGCAACGAGGGCTTGTTAGCATGAAAAGAAGAAAGAAAGAGAAGAACGAGGAGGGATATGAAGGGATTGGGTTGTCTCTTAATCTTCTTTCTCTAGTGCCCACTAATGGTTTGGATGTAAGGGTCTCTATGCTGGCCCAATTTTAGGTTCAGTTTACAGGTCATGTAAACCAAGAAATACTGGAGATAAGCTTTGTGTTTGTAATTAGATTTAAATATTAGAGTTAGGTATGAATTTAGATTTGAACTCATAGTTTAGCGAAGATGCTAGGGTTTGAATAGATGAAGTTTGTGGGAACCCATGCTAGGTAGCATTTAGTCCCACACGGAGATTTACTACATGCAAAGCTTAATCTCACCGAATTAGTATGCTTTATCTCACCAAGAACGCAAGGAAAATAGTTGCATGATCTCTCCCAAATGGACCAGAAAAAATAAGATATATATATCCATAACCCAGAAAGCAATTGTATAACCAAAGATCAAAGATCAGTTAGATCACAGGACCTCCAGGTTCTGCAACAAATTAATTAATATATAGAAATCGTATTGCAAAGAAGCTGCTTCACTAGATGGCAGAAGATTGAACGACAATAATAACATTGACGCCAGCCGAAAAGCCATGCTAAAATCCTCTGTTTAATGGAGAACATGACGAAAGAAAGATGGATTTACAAAGCCAATCAGCCAGAGAACTACAGCTAGCACAATATTTGGTGCCTCAATAGGAGGTAAAAGATATTGATCAAACAGCTGATCAAAAGTATCAATTTTATGCTACAATTTCAGATCACAGTTTTTGCTCATAACGGGCATTAAAGCTTCAAGAACGTACTACTGTCAACATATATGAAAACCATAGCGAAGAACTAAAGAATATCTAGCTGAAGATTAAGTAGATCGAACTAGTACAGCTCCATGCATGCGTCCCTAACAAACAATTAAGGCCAGGCCAGCTAAACGTACTCCTCACATCTTCAACCAGGAATCACCACCACCAACTAAAAGTTGTTGCCGCCGGGATCCGTCCTCCGACTCGGGCGCGGTCGATCTCCAGGAAGAGGGGGGCGGACCTGCACAAAAAGTCCACACGCGGGAGGCGCTGGGGGTGGCCCTCCGCGGAAGACCTTCCGACGCTCAAGTCAGTGGAGAAGAAATCGACGATCAACCAGACAATGGGGAGGTGGATCTCTCCAGGAGGCCTCTCCGGGGGCGGCCAATCGGAAGCTCCAGAGGGCAAGAGTGCCGACGAGCTGCCGGAGAGAGCAGTGAGGAGTGTGTAAAAGATGCGTACCTGAGGGAATATGCGAGTCTGATATTTATAGACTGTTACCTGGATCTTGAGCGTCTTCTGGAAGGTTCAGAGGTTGTTGCGATATGGAGGCGGACAGAATCAGGCCGTTGCGGGGCCGTTAGAATCCGTATCCCGTTTGTTAAGGGATCGACGGCTGGGAGAGCTCCTTGATGTCTCGAGATCTGGTTGAGTAGACCTGGGGCGGTTATGATAGGTTTTAGGCCATGCCTCGACATGATTCCTTGTCTAGGATGTCGTTCTGGTAAGCCTGGGCTCTCCCGCGTCAGGTTCCGAGGTAGGTGTTAGGTTGTGGATCGCTTGATGAAGCCGAGCTACGGAAGCTTGGGAGAGCCGAGCTATAGAAGCCCGGAAGGGCCGAGCTACGGAAGCCCGGAAGGGCCGAGCTACAGGAGCCCAGAGGAGGCCGAGCTATGGGAGCCCGAAAGGGCCGAGCTACGGAAGCCTGGAAGGGCCGAGCTACGGAAGCTCGGAGAGCTGAGCTATAGAAGCCCGGAAGGGCCGAGCTACGGAAGCTCGGGAGAGCCGAGCTATAGAAGCCCGGAAGGGGCCGAGCTATGGAAGCTCGGGAGAGCCGAGCTATAGAAGCCTGGAAGGGGCCGAGCTATGGGAGCCCGGAAGGGAACAGGTCGGCCTTAGCCGCCTCACACAAATATTGATGCAATGACGATTTTACCCCCCAACACATGCCCTCCACTCCCTAGTTCGAAGCGTAGGTTCGGGCATAGGGAGTATAAGTCCAAGTGGCATGTCCCGGATGGGACATTTTGGTTTGGACAGCCTGTGCAATGATGCCCTAATTAATGCGACAGGGCCATCGTGCCTTCGGGGGTAAGGCTCCTCCAAGGGCGACGGTTGGAATTACGCCACGCCACGAATCCCGATCGATCGGACGTTTGTCGAGGCGGTTCCGGACGCCTCGGGTGAGACACCCCACCTCCTCAGGGTGGCTTCCTTAGCGGAGAAGCAAAGCGACAGCCGCATTATATATATCTATGTGTGCATGCTCGCGACATCCTCTCGTCTCGCTTTTCGAAGAGTTTGGCCTTTCATCCTTTTCGACGCTCATCGTTTTCGCTTGGTATTTCTTTCAATCGAGATGGGGATGAGCCCCGATAACGTGGTCTCAGAAATCGTTGCCGAGGATTTGGGAAGGATCCACCAGTGGTATGGCATGCCCTCGGATGTCGTTCTGCGGGCGCCGAATCCGGAGATAGAGTCACTCGGGATTTAGAGTCTGGGGTTTTTGTTTATGAAGATAGTTTGAAGGTAGGTCTCCGTTTTCCTCTCCACCCCTTGGTGAAGGAAATCATGACCCACTATAATATCTGCCCATCAATGGTGGCCCCAAACAGTTGGCGGAGCATCATCGGATTCATCTCGATGTGCCACCAGATCCAGATCGTCGCCACCCTCCCCCTTTTCCGCGCCTTCTACCATTTGATTCCCGGGAGGAAATCAGAGTGGCCCTACATTGGACCCCAGAGATCTTTCAACGTTATTGTGGATAAGCCATCCTCCATCAAGGGGTGGAAGAGTCGGTTCGTTATCATAGAGGGGAACATCGGTTCCGGCTTCCCTCGGAGATGGAGGAATTTTGTGAGGGATGCGGAACGCATCCAGTTTTGTCGGCGCAGGAGGAGAGGGACTTGGATGTCCTTCGCAATGGCCAGGTGTTTTTGGCCAACGACCTGCTATCGGAGGGGGCCCTCTTCGCAGCCGGGCTCAACCCTCTGGACCCGCAAGGTGAATCCCTTCTTTTATCCCTTTCTCGTTGTGTGTTTTTCTCGATGAATGTGCTTGGACCTGAGTATGTCTGTTCCATTCTGACAGCTAAAAGGTCGGCGTTGTCGAACCTTTCCAAGAGGAAGAGAGGAAAATGCCCAGGGGAAAGTAGCGGCGCGAATAGCGGTCGGCCCAAAAAAAGGGCTCACACCTCCGCGAGAAGCCCGCCGGACGTCGGAGTGGTCATGATAGGAGCATCGGGGGTGAAGGAGGATCCAGGGAGAGCGGTTATGGCCCCCGGCCCTCTCGTGTTGGAGATATCAGATAGCTCAGACGAGGCTCCGTTGGCTCGTCCGACTATGTCCCCCATGAAAGAGGAACCAGCGACGGATCTGGAAGAGGCGGTGGCTACTGAGGGGCCCGCTGTCCCCACGGGACCACCACCGGCTCCAGCAGGAGAGGGAGAGGGGACAGCTGCAACCGAGGAGGTTCGAGGGGAGCCCCCTCTTGCTCTGTCTGCCGGGGAGTCTGGTAGTAGTGAGGTCGGGCCGCCCTCGATGGGTCAAGAGGCGGGTCAGACTGAGGCTTCGGGGGAGCCTGCGGAGGAGATGCAGGTGATGGTAAGCGGGAAGGATGCATCGGAGGAGGGGGCGCAGCAAGGTGGGAGTCCCGCAATTGGGGCCTCCTCAAAAAAGATTTTGGGGAGGCTGGCGCTTGGGCTGGCCGAACTATCTGAAGAAGCCCAAGCTAGGGCCTTGGTAGAGGAGGCTGAGAGGTTGAAGGCCTCTCAGATGGAGGTCGCCCAGGCTGGTCCCTCAGGCGGGGGTGGTCAACCCAGTAGCTCGGATGCTGGTGTTGAGGAGGCATTTTCCGCCATGATGAGGTCGGCCTTGTATCTGGGCGCAGATCCTTCGACGAACAAGTTCGCAGATCTGGAGTTGGTTGATGCTGCGTTCGGGCAGCAAGGCGTGGCTGAAAGCGTTCATCTCCTTCCCAATATCGATAACGCGACCCTGATGAGGATGACTCGGGCCTATGCCTCGCGGGTGAGTTGTCATTCTCGGGTAGTGAATACATTCTGGTTGACTTAACTCTCATGCATTCACTTTTTATCTTGCAGAGTGTTCTGCTTTCTCGGGCGATATGCTGGCGTCTGAGTTTGGCGACAGGGGCTAGTGTCCAAACCAGGAGGGATAATGCCGAGCTCCAGTCGCAACTGAAGGTGTCTGAGAAGTTCGAAGAACTCATGGCAATTAGCGATAGGAGCTTGCAGGGGATAAGGGTGGCACATCAGGCTGCCCTGGCCGAGGTGTCCAAACAAAAGCGTAGAGTGGAGGAGTTGCAGGATCTCCTGGCGAAGAACGATGACGCGTTCCTGGAGCTGGCTAGAATTGAGTCAAAACATTCTGCAAAGGTGGCGGCGATGCGGCGGGAACACAGTGAAAGTTTGGGTCGGCTGGGAAGGGAAGCCGACGACGAAAGAAGGTGCTTAACGAGAATGCTTGGCGAAGTGGAGGAGAAGCTGAAGCGGCGCGATGACGAAATTACTCACTTGAGGGAGAGTGCTAGGTGGCACCAAGGGACGATAGCTCGGGTGAGTAATGAGTTATCGCAAGCCCGGGGGAGGTTGAAGCCAGACAGCTGAAGATCAATACTCTGCAGGAGAGGGTCGAGCTGATCGGGGCTGATAGGACAAGAGCCAGGAGTGAGGCTGAAGAGCTGGCCAAAAGGTTGGCCAGGCGAGAGGGGGAGGTATACTCTCGTTATTTTTTTTTTAGTTTCTTCTACTGGTCTCTTGTGATGCCAATTGACTTCGGCTTTTTCAGATGGCGAAGATAGAGTCGGAGGTTCGGGCTCTACAGAGTGAGCTCGTGTCCAACCGCAATAAGAGCTCAGAACTCGAGACGCGGGCCAGCGAGTTCGAGGAGCAAAATGTCATCTTGCAGGCCCAAGTGATCGAGGCTGAGAAGCAGGCTGCTGAGGCCAAGATGCAGCTCGCCATACTTAAGGGAAGGCAGGACGCTATTGGCGTTGACGCCTTCCAACTCGGGATGGAAGAATGCAAACAGAGGATATTCAGTGAGCACCCGGAATGGGATCTATCTTTCCTGAATACCGAAACTCCTGACGATCCTAGCGCTGTCCCTGGTCCCAGTGAAGCCGCAGCTTCTGAGGGGCGGTCGCAAACTGCCGCCGAGGGGGCAAAAATATTGGAGAAGGGCGAATCTAGTCATGCTTCTGTGGATGTGACCGAAGACTCTTCTAGAGCTGACGCGGTTCCCGGCCCTTAGGAGCCATTCTTGTATCTTGTTTTTTAGAAGTCTGTCTGACGTTTCTTAATAAGAGAATTTCCTGTTTTCGCTTAAGTGCTTTTCTCGCGTGGCCTCATTGTCGTCTAGTCTCGCCTTAATCGCAAGTGACTTATGGCTCACTGATGCTCTTAGGTCATCCTTATTTCGAGATTAGGGAAATGTACTGGCTTGGGCCGACAGGCGAAGTAGGTCGGTTAGGACCGACAAGCAAAGTGGGTCGGCTGGGGCCGACGAGAAAGGTAGGTCGGCTAGGGCCGACAAGCAAAATAGGTCGGTTGGGGCCGACAAGAAAAGTAGGTCGGCTGGGGCCGACAAGCAAAATAGGTCGGTTGGGGCCGACAAGCGAAATAGGTCGGCTGGGGCCGACAAGAAAAATAGGTCGGCTGGGGCTGACGAGCAAAATAGGTTGGCTGGGGCCGACAAGCAAAATAGGTCGGCTGGGGCCGACGAGCAAAATAGGTCGGCTGGGGCCGACGAGCGAAATAGGTCTTCGCGCTCTCTGTTATTCTGCCAACGCCCTGCTGTTCCGCAGATGATTCGGTTTTTATTTCACTAGAATTGATGATACGGCGCAGTGGGGGGCATAAAGCTGCATCAGAGCTTTCCGGAAGGTGTTCTTTTCCCATGCAGGTCATTTCGACGTGCCGCGCACGCAATCGTTTACCATTGGAGAACGTCATTTTCTCAGGACGATATTCTGAACCTGCCAGTTTCCGTAATGCCAGTGGGCGATCCTCCTCATTTAATGATCGCGATTCGGGATCAAAAGGAGATCATCGCATGCGTCTCGATTTAGGTGATGGGCTCGGCGCGCAACGGGACGTTGCGCCTATGCTGAGGGGCCACGTGGAGGCGTGGGCCGGACGTTTTGGATCTCGGGGCTTAAAGCTTGGGTGGTTTTTCCCGGTTCGTTTCGCCTATAAAAGGGGAAAAGAGGGGTCATGTTTGGTTATCCCCAAAGTGTCTTTCCCATCAGGGCTTCCACTATGCTTATTTCTCTGCTGTTGCAAGTGGGAGGACCGAGCTTTCCTCTCATAGGCTCCCTGCACCGGATAGCTGGGGTGATGGAGGAGCCGCCGAAGAATGGCTCACCCTTAGGGGATGAGTCCCGAAGATCATATGGAGAGCGCACAGGGAGGGCGCAGAGATCACACGGAGAGCGCACAATAACTCTTCCAGTGTGGCCTTTGCGGTTCCCCTTCGGAGACGCATGGCAGGAAGTGCACGTGGGCCCCCCATGACTCGCTTGAACTTCTCCTCCTTCCCCGATTCGGATTCCTAGGCTCAGCCGCCTGGGGGATCTTTTACCACACGGGAAGGGGGTGAAGGTGTGCTGCCCGCCGACTCTTTGTCCTTGAGACTTGGCAAGGCGCAGCAGTACACACTCGGTTTGGGAGAGCGTTCTGACGCCAGGGTCCGTTGGCCTCCAACCTGCTCATCGAGGGGTCCCTCGGTTGGGTGGTCTGGGATGGCCATCCAGATATCTCGGTTGGGTCACCGAGATATCGTTATTGACCGAAGCCAGTCGCAACTATTGGTCCATGTCGTCCGGCTGTTATCAGCTCGAACTGATGGGACGTGACTTATCCGGTTCGGCGGTCAAATGCTGGAGCATCACAGTTGCCCAGGTCTGCTTTGGAGCAGTTGCCCGAGTTTTGTATTTGTTTTTATTTTATTCATTTCAATGCTCTTGTAACGCCTGTGAGGCATTTGTAACTGATCTTGATTGGCAATAAAGAGAGTTCTATTTTGTTTCTCAGTCTCTATCTTTTTCGTGCCGAGCTTCCTGTCATTGTTGTTTGTGGGGTACAAAGGCGTCCCGCTTGTCCTTAGACGAGGATCCCATGCTGTCCGAACTAATCGAGGTCCGCGAGCGACAGTTCAGAGATCATTCGGCGAAGCATGCTCCTTACTTTGGTTCGAAGCTTGGTATTTTTGTGCTTCGCTCTTACCGGAGGTCGAATTATCACGGGTCGGCTTTGGTCGAAGTTCAGGAAATCTGTACTTTTTCACGTCATGGTTCAGGGAACCTGTTGCTTGACCCAACCGAGGTTCGGAGAGTTTTTTACTTGGCCCTGCCAAGGTTCGGAGAATTTGTTGCTCGGCCCAGTCGAGGTTCGGAGAATATTTTACTTGGCCCTGCCAAGGTTCGGAGAATTGGTTGCTCGGCCCGACAGAGGTTCGGAGATTTGGTTTCGAAGGAACAATTTAGTGGTCACTGTGAGCCACAGCGTCAGGCCCACGTGGCGCTTGGTAAGGGGCGCCAGGGCGGAACGAGCGGTATATTGTCACGCTTTTTTATTGGTGATGCTACTCTTCCCGAGGGGACAGGTCATTGACCGAATGTTGGACTCCTTCCCTCTGCGCTTCCCAAGGAAGAGGCTAGCTTTAAGAGGCTCGGGGAAGCGCTGAAAGCATTTATTGCGAGGGCCGACAGATCGGAAAGTGTTCTGCTTGGGGGGAATTTCTGAACAGTCTGTTCGCGCTTACCGATCTCGCTCGGGATGGGGCGCGACACATTGGATTCTGCAGGCATTGAAATGATGACACGTGGCAAGCTCTCATGGGTTGGTAGTTACGGCATGACCGATTGAGATACCTGCCCAGCGAGTATAAATATGGCCGAGGGATATCGGTCTCAGCCATCCTTCGGTTTATATTCCGAAACAATGGCCTATCCAGGGCGATCATCAGGCGAGCTACGTACCTCGCTCAATGGCCTGCTGCGCTCGGAGAGGGGGCGCCTCAGCATCACCGTCGATGGTTTAGGACTGGTGTCGACCCTTGCGAGCAATCAGCAGCTCGTGAGGGTCGTCGAAGAGTACATGGATGTGGCCACAAAGGAGGCTGAGGCCCTGCGCCGGGTGGCGGACTGGCAAAGAGAGGAGATCGCGTCCCTTCGTCAGCAAGTGGCCGACCTCACGGAGCGCCTGGAGGGCCTGCTAGCCTCCGGGAGCGTCTCCGAACCATGATTCGGGGCCTCTGTTTATCTTTTGTTTTTTGTCTATGTTTTTCTGTCTCTTTGTAATCCCCTTTTTTTTAAATGAAAATGAATCTACTTTGGAAATCCTCTTCTTCTCCGAGAATTATAGCCTTGATCCGCGTGATAAATTAGGGTGTTGGCGTGGGCCCATCGTTTTGTACGTTGATATAGACGCTTTGAACGACATGTTATAGGGGCGTTACCCAAAGATTTTTAGCAGTAGAGGGGAATCTCCTAGCTCTGCTCGGGGCTTTTGGCCGATTATGCGGGGCTTAATGGCCCCTTAAAGGGGTTTTGCCAATGGTGGCTTCTTTTTTGTGCGTCGACAGTTTTAGCGTGCTCGTTTTCAAACCGGACGAAGTTATTTGGGGACTATTTGGAAGTCACCTGGCTTTAATCTCAGCCCGAATGATTTTTGGCTCTGCCAACTCGTTGCCCGGCTCGGCCGAGGTTCGGAGGACACTTTACTTGGCCCTGCCAAGGTTCGGAGAATTTGTTGCTCGGCCCAGCCGAGGTTCGGAGAATATTTTACTTGGCCCTGCCAAGGTTCGGAGAATTTGTTGCTCGGCCCAGCCGAGGTTCGGAGAATATTTTACTTGGCCCTGCCAAGGTTCGAAGAATTTGTTGCTCGGCCCAGCCGAGGTTCGGAGAATATTTTACTTGGCACCTCGGAGAATATTTTACTTGGCCCTGCCAAGGTTCGGAGAATTTGTTGCTCGGCCTAGCTGAGGTTCGGAGAATATTTTACTTGGCCCTGCCAAGGTTCGGAGAATTCCTGTTCAAGCAGATAACTCGGTTGTACCGAGGATTGGTAAGCAGTATCTGTTTCTTCTTGCAATTTATGGTAATGCAGTGCATAACGATTCACACAGCAGGTTGCAAAGAAATAGATAACTGGGAATGCATAGTGAGGCATATGAAGATGAATTCAGAGAGGACATACCCTATTGATAATATTTACGAAGGTTGTCCGAGTTCCATGTTCGGGGAATGGACTTCCCATCCAGATCCTGCAGCTTGTAGGTTCCCGGTCCAATAATCTCCGCTACTTGGTATGGGCCCTCCCAGTTTGGCGCCAGCTTTCCTTGCTCCAGCGGTTTGGAAACAGAGGCCTTTCGGAGGACAAGGTCGTCAGGCAGGAAGGTTTTTCCCTTGACCCTGGAGGCATGGTACCGGGCCACCCTCTGTTGATAAGCAGCCGTTCTGATCCGGGCCTTCTCTCTGATCTCCTCTACTAAGTTGAGGTTGGTGCGGAGCTGTTCGTTGCTAGCTTCCTCTGAGTAACTATCCACCCGCAATGATGGGAGGCCTACTTCTACGGGTATAACGGCTTCTGTGCCAAAAGCCATTCGGAATGGGGTTTCGCCCGTTGGGATTCTCGGGGTGGTGCGGTAGGCCCATAAGACATGATGCAGCTCATCCGCCCACCTGCCTTGGGCTCTGGAGAGGCGAGCTTTGATTCCCTGGAGGAGGGTCCTGTTGGTCACTTCGGCCGCTCCATTGGCTTGTGGGTGCCCGACCGAAGTAAGGTGGTGACGGATTTCGTGCTCCTCACAAAACTGGCAGAATTTGGAGTTGTCAAACTGCTTACCGTTATCGGTGATTATAGTATGGGGGAGGCCGAACCGGCAAATGATGGACCTCCAAACGAAGTCTCTGGCCCGCGCCTCGGTAATTTGTGCAACTGCTTCCGCCTCGACCCATTTGGTGAAGTAGTCGATGGCGACGAATAGGAATTTCCGCTATCCCGTGGCAAGCGGGAATGGGCCGAGGATGTCCATCCCCCATTTGGCAAAGGGCCAAGCGGAGGATATAGAAACTAGCTCGATGGAAGGGAGTCTTTGGATGCCTGAATGTCTCTGGCAGGGGTCGCAGGCTCGGACCTGATCGTCCGCGTCTCTTTGCATGGTCGGCCAGTAATAGCCTTGTCGCAGCACTTTGTGGCAGAGGGACCGGCTTCCCAAATGGTTGCCGCAAATCCCTTCATGTACCTCGTGTAGAGCATAGTCCGCTTCGGATGGGCGAAGGCATCTAAGCAGCGGCATGGAAAAAGACCGTTTGTAAAGCTGGTCGCCGATCAACACGTAATGAATGGCCTGCAGTTTCAGCTTTCTAGCCTCTCTTCGGTCGAACGGAAGCGACCCTTCTTTGAGATATTTGAGGATAGGGTCGAACCAGGATGTTTCGGCCTCAACTTGCATTACTTGGTTGGCTTTCGTGATGCTCGGCTTTTCCAGAGTCTCCAAGTGGAACTTCTGCTCGGCATCCATCGTCTCCGCGGTTGCCAATCGGGAGAGTAGGTCGGCGCGGGCGTTCTCAAATCTGGGAATCTGAATGATTTCAAGTTCGGCAAAGTGGGGAAGCTGGCTACGCACCTCCTGGAGATATCGAATCATGTTCGGCTCCCGGGCTTCAAACTCTCCCCGAACATGGCCGGCTACCAACTGAGAGTCGGTGAAGGCATTAAGCTTTTCCACCTTCAGATTGCGGGCGATCCAGAGACCGGCTAACAGGGCTTCGTACTCGGCTTCATTGTTGGAAGCCGGGAAGAAGAATTGGATGCCATATTCGAAGGTCATCCCCTTAGGACTGGTAAGAACTAGACCCGCGCCGAAGTGACGGGCATTGGATGACCCGTCAACGTGGAGGAGCCACCGGGCTCCAGACTTTGGCTCTTCAAGGGAGTTTGGGGTAGAGCCATCCTCCGGGATTGTACACTCGAGGAGGAAGTCGGCTAGCACCTGGGCTTTGATGGCTGGATGAGGCTGAAAATGTATGTCATGCTCGCTTAGCTCGACAGCCCATTTTGTCATTCTCCCCGATGTCTCGGGATGGTGGACTATCGCCTTGATGGGTTGGTCAGTCAGGACCGTCACGGAATGTGCTTGGAAGTACGGCCGCAGCCTTCGAACTGAGGTGATTAAGGCCAGCACCATCTTTTCAATCCTGTTGTACCTCATCTCTGCATCATGGAGCAGCCTGCTCACATAGTATATCGGCTTCTGGACTTTGCTTTCTTCTTTGACTAGCACCGAACAAACCGCACCCTCTGAAACGGCCAGGTACAAGAATAGGGTTTCTCTCGGGGCTGGATTACTGAGGAGTGGGGGCGAGCTGAGGTACTTTTTGAGATCTTGAAATGACTTCTGGCATTCGGGAGTCCACTGGAAGTTTTTGGCCGATCGGAGAGTTTTGAAGAAGGGGAGGCATCTCTCGGCCGACTGCGCCACAAAGCAGTTAAGGGCCGCTATCCTCCCGGTTAAGCGCTGGACCTCTTTATCAGATGCTGGGGGAGCCATTTGTTGGAGAGCTTGAATCTTCTGGGGGTTAGCCTCGATACCCCGCTGGGAGACCATGAAGCCAAGGAATTTCCCAGAATTGACGCCGAAGGCACACTTGGTCGGGTTGAGTTTCATCCCATATTTGCGTAGTGTTGAAAAGCTCTCCGAGAGTTCCTCGACATGCCGCGGTGCTTCCTTGCTCTTGACCAGCATGTCGTCCACATACACCTCCATGTTCCGGCCGATTTGCTCCTTGAACACCTTGTTAACCAGCCTCTGGTAGGTTGCCCCTGCATTCTTAAGACCAAAAGGCATAACACGGTAACAGTAGGTACCTCGGTCGGTTATGAAGGCGGTCTTTTCTTCATCCTCAGGGGCCATTCAGATCTGATTATATCCCGAATAGGCGTCCATGAATGACAGCATTTGGTGGCCTGAGGTGGTGTCCACGAGCTGGTCGATCCGAGGAAGGGGGAAGCTATCCTTCGGGCAGGCTTTGTTGAGGTCGGTGAAGTCGAAGCAGATCCTCCACTTGCCGTTCGATTTTTTCACCATGACGACATTTGACAGCCAGCTCGGATAATTTACCTCTCGGACAAAATTGGCCTTGATGAGCTTGTCGACCTCTTCTTCGATGGCCTTTTGCCGCTCTGGGGCGAAGCTCCTCTTCTTCTGCTTAACGGGCCTGTGCATCTCATCCACGTTGAGACGATGCATGAGAACCTCGGGGCTGATCCCCGGCATGTCGGAGGCGGACCAGGCGAAGATGTCAGTGTTACTCCGGAGGAATCTGATTAATCTATGCCGAGGCTCTCCTTCGAGCAGCGACCCATTTTTACGGTTCGATCGGGCTGAGCTTCGTCCAATGGCACCTCCTTCAATTCCTCTGCTGGTTCTCCCCGCTGTTCGGCAAAGTCCTCGCGAGCGTCTAGCCCGTCAACCTCCGGCATTCTAGACTGAAGGCTCGTAACAAAGCATTGCCGAGCCATGGCTTGACTTCCCCGAACCACTCCAACTCCTCGCTCGATGGGGAACTTCATAGACAGATGCGGGATGGAGACAACTGCCTTGAGGGACATTAGACCGGGCCTACCGAATATGGCGTTGTATGGGGATCTGAGGTCGGTCACTAGGAAGTCTGTCTGTACAATAGTCACAAGGGGCCAGGTTTCCGCGCGGACCGTCAGGGTGACGACCCCTTCTGGGACAATGACGTCGCCTGTGAATCCCATCAAGGTGGAATCCACAGCTCGAAGGTTTTCCATGAGCAATTTCATCCTAGCAAACACACCGAGGTACAAAACATTTACCGAGCTTCCACTATCAACGAGGATTCGGCTTACATCATAATTGTTCAAATTAAGGGATACAACTAGTGCATCATCGTGGGGGAGTTGTATCCCCAGAAGATCATCGTCGGAGAAGGAGAGCTCGCCTGTCCTTGCCTTTTTTGGCACCGATTCTTCACCGCCGCCCCTGGGGCTCGATCTGCCGGCCTCTTCAATCATGTTGATGCGGCCGATCACGGGCGGATTGGGTGGAGGAGGAGGTTGTTGGAGCTCGGGCTGGCGGTCACCTCCACGTGGTGGCTCGGGCGCTCTCCTAAACTGATCCAGTCATCCCCGCCGGATCAGCCTCTCATTCTCATTCTTCAGCTGCCAGCATTCTTCAGTGTCATGACCGTGCTCCCTATGGTAGTGGCAGTACTTGGTGGGATCTCTTCGGGTCGGGTTCCCTCAGAGGCACTGGCCGGGGGAGCTGGCGCTCTATTTCCATGAGGATTTGTGCTCGAGGCACGATCAGCGGGTGTAATGATCAAATCGCCTGGGAGGACTCCGGGAGCGATTCCTTGGTGGCAGCGGGGGGACTCTTTGGCGGCGAGGCGGACTTGGTCGCCGGGCGGGATGGTGCCTGTTGGGGACTTTAGGCTCCTTCTTCTTTGCTTGCTCAACGGGGCGACTCTCCGCGATTCCTCGACCCTAGCATACTTGTCTGCAAGGGCCATCATATCAGAGAGACATGGGGGGTAGCTGACCTCCATAGCCAGGTAGAAGTCGCTCTCCTTCGAGACTCCTCCCGCCAGGGCGGACATAGCCACTCATGATTAAGGTGGTCCACCTCTAACATGGCCTTATTGAAACGGCCAAGGTAATTCCTCAAGGACTCCCCCTCTCTCTGCTTGAATTCGGAGAGGGAGTCGGATCTTCATCGGTGGCGGCGACTGCTGACGAATTGGTCAATAAAAAGGCGGCTTAGCTCATCGAATGAATCGATGGAACCTGGCTTCAAGGCGTTGAACCAGGTTCGGGCGGATCCTCTGAGGGTGGATGGAAAGGCGCGGCAGAGGACCGCATCAGATGCTCCGTGGAACATCATTATTGACCGGAAGCTACTGAGATGGTCATCCGGGTCAGTGGAGCCATGATAGGGTTCGACGGCTGGTAGCTTGACATGGGAGGGAATCACTTCCTTCATGATCCCCTTAGAGAAAGGGATGCCCTGTTCCGCTTTGGGCTGGGGCGGATGGGCCTGCTTGGCGGCGTCCAGCTCCTGACGCATCTCCTGGATCTGACGACGGATCTCCTCTTCGCCGGTCAGGGGAGGAGCTGGGCGTGAGAATCGCAAGGATGGCATTGAATCATGGCGAGATGTCACTGGGGAGAGGGATCGGGCTCGCCGAGATCTGGGAGGATCTCTATCATAACCGCCTCGTGGGACTGGTTTGTCCCCTCTGGGCCAGTGTGGAGGATCCGCGGATTCATGAGGATCAGAGGAGGAGGCTGCCAGCGAAGAAGGAATCGCCGCCTCCTTCTGAGGATGCGAAGCAGGAGGAGCTGCAAGGCGCTCTTGAACCAGGTGGGTAAGGGCCTGGACTTGTTGAACCAGTGTAACAAACTGGTCCTGGGTCACCGGGATGGCAGGCGGTGACGGGGATTCGACCGGTGGAGGTTGCGGCGCTATACCGCCAGTCGGATCAGGCCTCTGGGAAGCGACCTGATCTTGGGCTTCAGAAGTTGCTTTCCTCCGGTTGGCCATTGAAGATGTTCTTCTCCGGATTTAGATCCTTGTCTCCTTTCTTTATGTTTTGATGGGACTTGAGGCCCTTCCTCTAGCGCCAATCTGTTGCCGCCGGGATCCGTCCTCCGACTCGGGCGCGGTCGATCTCCAGGAAGAGGGGGGCGGACCTGCACAAAAAGTCCACACGCGGGAGGCGCTGGGGGTGGCCCTCCGCGGAAGACCCTCCGACACTCAAGTCAGTGGAGAAGAAATCGGCGATCAACCAGACAATGGGGAGGTGGATCTCTCCGGGAGGCCTCTCCGGGGGCGGCCAATCGGAAGCTCCAGAGGGCAAGAGTGCCGACGAG